>JACN01071504.1:0-11980 GCA_000787155.1 Scartelaos histophorus | reverse complement strand
CCGACAAGATGGCGTCGCAGGACTTTGCAACGTCAGCTGGAATCCCTCTATAGAGATACATGTAGAGCTCCTCCAGTATGGCTATTTCATGATATGAATCATTTAAAATCAAGTTTAATCTAGACATTTAGTTTTTACATATCGCCGTCCCTTACGTAAATGTGCATTGTGCAGTTTTTCCGTCAAATGATTTTCTTCATGGAAATGTTAATTGCTTTGCCTGAAATGTCCCATAATATAGCATTAAATTACAGGTGTTTTTGTTTCTCAAAACTACCTCAAAAACATACATTATGACTCGGAGCGGGTCCACTTCTCCACCACTTGTGACCAACTTGTCACCATGGAAACAGTTAAATGACTTGCCCTATACTGTGGAACATTCCAGGAAAAAAAAAAAAAAAAAAAAAAACATGGAATCAAGCAGATACCAGAAAATCTTCACAGTGTATAAAATAAATATTGGACTTGGACAAACTTTATTGATCCACAAGGGAAATTATTTGGACGCAGTAGCTCACACACCACAATATATTATAATAACAGAGTAAAAAATATAAAGTTAGCTAGAAAGGTGTCAAATAAGTCATATTATATAAATGTATATGTATATAAGTTTTAAAAATATACAATTTCAGCTCTATACAAGAGGTCATGGGATATCAGACCTGCCTCTCCTCGTGTCCCTCCTCAAATGCATAAAATAGTCACATGAATTCTTGGCGTTGGGGTTCAAATGCCTCTTAACCTTCTATTGACTTCCTTGGCCCATTCGTGCCGTCTGTCACTCACTCAGTCACACAGTTCAACTTCCGGTCACACGTTCATGCACCGGGGACTCACATGCCTCACTCTTCTCCTTTTCCTGCAACCGTGCACCACAACTCACCCTCACTCGCCTCTCTACACTCCCCCTTTTCTCTATCTCCTCTCAAAATCGTGTTTCCTGAATACTTTTAGCTTGAGCTTTATCAGACGACCATATGGTAACACTGAAATCGGTATTGAGCCTGTTCCTCGTTGAAATCAAGTTTAAAATTTAGTTCTGTGACAAGAAAAACACTTAGTAAATCACTTTTTTTCCAAGAAATAGGGCCGCGTCTTGTTCTTTTTTGCAAAAACGTGCAACCACTCACAGACACAATCTCACCCTCTCTCTTTATCCACTCTTCTCTAACCTTTTTTTTCCTACATCACTGCACCCCTTCTCTTTATCTCTCTTCCTGCCCCTTCATTTTCCCTCTTTTTTTGTCCTTTCACACATTTTCTCTCCATTTTTTCCCTATTCCTCTACCGTCTTTCTCTTTATCTTCTGTTTCTCTCTCCTTGCTCCCCTTCTCATGCATTTTCTCTCTTCTCTCCCCTATTCTCTCTATCTTATCTCTTATCTCTCCCTTTCAGCCTCCCCCTCTTCCTCCTTCTCCCCCATTATCTCCCACTCACTCATTATCCGCCTCCCCTCTTTCTTACTCTTGCCCTTTCTCCTCTCTCTTTCCTGCTTTTCCCTCTATCTCTCCTCCTCTCCCCTCCCCTTCTCCTTGCATCCGTCCAGAATTTCTTGGCAGTGGTCTTGGGTAAACAGAGTATTTTTAGCCCCGGAGGTCGTATAGGCCTGGGTCTTAATCACCGCACTCCCATTTTCCCAGCAGCTCAGCCAGAGGAGAGGGCCCTGTAGCGGACTTCTTCCCTGTAACGAGAGATAGTGCGATAGAAAGAGATGCAGAGATAGATTTCAACCAAAAGAAAGACAGGATTATTTATTTCTTTGTCCTCCAGTTTTAATAAAGCCAGTTTAGAGTTATTTATTCTTGCTACAGAGGAGGAGAAAGGGGAGCAAGGGTCATTTTATGCAGTTATAATAGTAACCTGATAAGGCAACAGTGCATATTGTAAAAGCCCTTCACATATGGACTACAGGCTGTGCATTAATCAAACGACATCCAACTATTTCTATGTCCCTTGTAAAAAGCAATTAGGAGGTTGAGTGCAGGGGGATCTGTGGCTATAAACTTTTCCACTGTGTGAAATATGTCTGTGCTGGTTGAATGGGACGGTCATTGAGCAAATATCTAAAACACAGTCGATTAATTAATATAAATGAAGATTAAAAGCTGCAAATTATGAAAACTGGGCATGATATTTTCATTTATTTTCATTTATTTTCTAATTGTGATCCAGAGCCCATGTAACAAAAAACTATTTCTTTTATTTGAATCGTTTAGGGATGCGCCAATACGATACTGGTATCAGATATCTGTACTGATATTTAAAATTTTAATGAATCAGGCATCGGTTCCAAGATATCAGCTCAATCGATGTCCCAATTTGGTATATAAATTGGTGTAATAAGATGATATACTGACTAACTGTTCCATTATTACTTTAATAATAAATTATTTTTTGTTTTTTTGTTTGTTTTACCATATTGACAACTCCCTAAAATAATCGCATAAGTCATTTTTTCAGGTTTTTCAGGAAACACAAAAAACTCCTCCGAAAATTGAAATTATGGCCTAAATTATGGCAAAGTAAACTTAGGCAAAAAGTGACTTAGGCGATTATTTTAGGAAGGTGACGATATATCATCTGTGTTTAAACAAAATATCTTCAGTTTCTTTAATAGCATTAGTTGATATCAGGTATTGGCAGTATTGATATTGGTGTCTGAACAGAAAAAGCTGCATCTGTTTATCCCCCGAATCGTTAAAAATCCAAAGAAAGCTCTAGACTCCATTTCCATTTTTTGCAAATTGTCCACTCTTAGTTGAGAATAATTTTAAAATACAATCTTTAACTGTTGTATAGTCAAACACTCCCTGATCAGTCATCAAACCTTCCTCGAAAGTAATCTATTTAAAGTACTGTGAAAGTGGCCTAACCTGTATGCCGCCTGCACTGTTCCCTCATGGTGATCTTGGTGTTATTCTTCGCACTTCCTCCTCTGCAGAGCCGCGTATACAGTTTCATGTCTTTCCTTCCGCTCCCAAACAAAGTTACTTCTCTCTGGGATACTCTAGTCGTCTCATCTGGTGTTGAGTTGCACTGTACAAGATTTGGTCTGTGGGCTTTTACGGTTCATTTGTGATAAAATCTCTGCAAAACACAAAGCTGTAACCATGACAATATGTTGTTTTTTACTTTGGGATTTTGTGAACTCTCTCAATTTTACGACTGCGCTTTTTTCTAATATTTGCAGCACATTTTGTAAATAAAAAGTGCAATAAGTAATAGAAGTTCTAAATGGTCAAGTGCATTTTATGGGTGTCAATAATTGCAGGAGAAATTTGCACATTTAGGGCATCAAAAGTATCAAAAATCAGATACTAATGATACTAAAACTGGTATCGAAAGTAGTTACTCGTTTGAGCAAATATCAATATAAGAACTTCACATACATCAGGACAATATGTGATGTTTTCTGATCACTTTAGCTTGACTTTTATCAGAACTAGTTTAAGCCCATATGGTGACATTGAAATCGGTCTATTCCTTATTCAAATCAAGTTTTAAAGGTTAGTTTTATGACACAAAAAAAGAAGTACCAAACAAACCAGCCGTTCAGGGTAAATATAATCCATTGTCTTCTTTTTGTACAGATTGAAAGAGTAAATTAAAGTAGTGCAGAGTAAGTTGTCCAAAAAACAAAAACAAAAAAGAAGGCTGCATATATGATCTGAAAAATTATATATTATTTTTTTTTGTCAGTAATGCCCAACCCAAGTTTATGTGGTCCAAATTACACTATACTGTACTAATAATATAATAATACTTAATACTTAATAATAATAATACTCATACTCATACTAATACTCGTACTCGTACTAATACTCTTACTCATACTAATACTAATACTCATACACATACTAATACTCATACTCATACTATAATACTCATACTAATACTCATACTCATACTATAATACTCATACTAATACTCATACTCATACTATAATACTCATATTAATACTCATACTATAATACTCATACTCATACTCATACTCATACTCATACTCATACTCATACTATCACTATTTCCCCTGCCCTGTGGCATGAGCCCACCTCCCTGTTCACGCAGTTGTCCCTGTGTGCTCTTTGGGGGGGGGGAGCAGACAGAAGAGCAGTCTGGAGATGTTCGGTCCTTCTTTGTGCTGTCTAATCCCCGTGTCAAATTGTTTCCTGCGCACCACAGGAAGTGCCCGGCGAAGGCCCCAACATCACAGTTTGTGCGGGGGCTTGTGGGAAAGCGGGGGCGGCCCATAAGGTAGCCAGGGGTTTGCTGTGGTGGTATGGAGGGAGAGGCTGGGGGGACTGGACAGCTGTGGAGCTTCAAAGTAGCGGAGCAGTCGTCTTCAAACAGTGGCGGACGCATAAACATGTTTTATTTCTACCTAGAAAGATCTGAACATGCACAGTCCTACATCAAAAACATCATAAGGTTCTTTGTGTTTGAGTACAGTTTTATTTCACTATAAAATATCTGAAAAGGGAGTTCAGAAGATGTACCCAGATCATTAGACAATCAAACAACATCATGATGCATTCTCATCTGACTGAAATTGATTGTTACCTTCATTTCACATACAGTACTTTTGTATTAATGCTAAAATATATAATTGTCCCCTTTATTATTAGAATTATAACGTTATATCTGACGTTTTTGTTAAACTTCACTTATTCACATCTTACCAAATACTTGCTACTGCTGTACACATTAAAGAGAGTATTGCACTAAATACATTTCATTGAGCTTTCCACCATGTTTATAATGCTGAATTCAACTTTTTAATACGCTGTTTTCTGTGAGTTTAGCATTTTTAGACTAAAGGTGCAATGTTATAAATATGTGTTAACAGTTAAGGCATCATAGAACTACCCAAAACACAGAAAAAACTTATGACAGAATGATAAAACTAATACATAATCATAATGCATCACTGCCATCTGCAAACTGATTTCATTCAGACAAGCCTAAACCCAAATATAACAAATATATCTTCTCACACGTTCTTGCAATCCATATGGCCTTGTGGCAGCTTTTCCTAGAAATCCAAGACTTTTCTACACACACACTGTCACTATAATGATGATGGCTGCCTGTCGAAATTTGACTTTAAACATGACATTTTGCTATGAGAGCTGCATATAAGACAAGTCTATACCATATAGTTGTTACAAAGGAATGTTAGGACTCAAAGAAATGTGCTGAGACAAAAAAGAAGGACAAAAACAAAGTGAAGGTAAAAATGATATATAGAAATGTTTGACATAATTTACAGATGTTAACGGATCTATATTCTCCCAATTTCTGATCTATTTTATTATGTTGTTTCCTACATATTTAGACTCAGTTCTTCTTCTCTGTTCCACCTTATGATGTCACGTGGTAATACAGGAAGTGCTCCACTGGATTTTTAAACACCACATCATTTGCATAATTTTAGCCCTTGAACTGACAAAAAAAAAAAGTGTAAAATGAAGCTGTTACGACCCAGATGTTGGACCAAACATATTTAAAGAGGGACATAAGACAAAGTTAAGGATATTCCAATAATTTATTTTAGGTGTCGGTCTTTTGAACTGAAACATTCTGAAGAACTACAAAAAAAACCTTAAAAAACCCCCACAAAAAGTAACAAACAAAGTAACAAAGGAAAAGGCCCTGGTGAGCCGGCCAACGTAAAGTAAGGATGGTGCGCTGACCCTGTTCCCTACATAAAATAATAGCGAAAACAGGACGTCCGGACCCACCAGGACAAACCAAAAGAAAAGCTATTATCTATGTGACATCACAAGGTGGAACGGAGCATTTTGAGGTTTGGAGATGTAGACAGACTAATAATAAAGGATTACTTAAATATGTCTGAATGAAACAAACAGACGTCCTGGTGTATTTTTTGACACGGTAACAACATTATAACATGTCTTAAAGCTCTCAAGAGGCAGCGTAGTCTAATATAGGACCTTTAAAATGTAAACACTTTGTCTTTGTTAACGATCGTGCCGCATTTCATCAGCTCTAGATATAAACAGCTTTACATTGCATAGCTGGCTATATTCTCCTCACTGGGCTAATCCGTGCCCATTCGGTCTATATTAACTAACATACACTGTCTGCGTACCTGTCTGGGTTATGCAGTGGGCATTTCAGCAGCCACGAAGACACATGCATATCTTTGTTTATTTTGGTGCTTTCGAGTGGCGTCTGGGATCGCTAAGTACTCGTGGCTCCACTGATAGTTGGCGAGCAGGTTAGGCGACACGATCCTTTTATAGGTTTAAAGACATATAATTGTTATAATTGATTTGACCTAAATAGAGATAGTTCCGCATTTTTATTTGCTGATAATCAAAATACAAATTACAGATTGCAGTTCTTCAGTGTGTAACCTTTTAACACGACCCACTTAAGCCTGTCAGGATAATACATTTTGAAGCTTGATATGTTGCTATGGAGATACTGTGTAATAAACAATAAAATTATTACTTTATAGCACTGATACATTTAAAACAAAGCAGGATAGTCTCATTAAAACATGTTTTTAAATATACAGTATCTTTAAAGGTGAATTATGTAACTTTTTGGTTGCTTGTTTCCATGGAGACGTCATTGCTGTGCCTGGAATGTTCCACAATATGACATTAAACAGCTCTTCTTTGCATTTATTAGATTACATCTGGTTTTAGAGCTCAAAAATGCCTTGGAAAAACAGGCATTCTGGCTGTGAGCAGGTTGCCTCTCCGCAGATCTGACCTGTAACTTGGTCTGGTTTGGGTTTCATGAGGATAGAAAGGTTTAATGTCACACTGTGAAGCCAGACAAAGAAATAACATCTTCAGGGAGAAAATAATTTGATGGACCCTCCACCAGAAATGTTATACAACCCTCTACAGCTCAAATCTTAGAAAATTACAACAAAAATAACAAAAATCTCCCCAATTTTGCAAAGAAAACGTACCCAAAAGCTACAAAATAAATTTCAGCTTTCATTTTTTTAATAAGTCGGTATTGTAATTTTCCTGACAGACCTAGACCCAGACTCGGTTGCTCCCTCACCAACCACACAATACTGTCATTTTATCAAGATCGACTATTGGCTTAAGCTACCAGAAAACAATTGGAGACCTATATAAAGATCTATACGGCTAAACATAGCTGGATGTTTCTATTGTTATGTCTCAAATCCATTTACCAGACCATTAATTACATTTACAAAGACTCTGAAAACAGAGTCTGCATTACAGGGTCAAAAATAGCTCACCAGGACAATAGATCGGATCAGAGAAGTGCTCATGAAAAGATATAGGAAATGGCCTTGCAAGCTGAGACCAAACAGATAAAGCTATATTGGGATGCATTGATTAGTTCTGCCTTTTTCCGCGAGGAGAGACCATCTGGACTTATCAGATCAATAGCGTCATAAATTAACCACAAGTGGGTGACTACAGGATAGGACCCCTGGGGAAAAGGAAAGGTTGGTGTCACGAATGTTGATCCCAAAGGTGAAAGACCGGAAGGAAGAAGATAAAATATTTGTCACTTGTACTTTGTGTCCGGAGTATATACAGGAAGTAGAGAATAAACTGATAATTAGATAAATAAACTTAAGGAGATACAGCCTCGTATCTGAGAGGCTGTATCTGAGTGGAAATGGACCTTGGACTGCAGATAAAATGTGGAGTAGGAGGAGAGGAGGACTGCCAAAATGTGAACTCAGAAGTCAAAGAGTTTTAAATAGGGCAAGTGACGCAGAAACTACATACTGAACCAGAAATAATGCAACAGGGAGTATTGATTTTATAAACAAAACTGTTCCCAAAATATGATTCTACGTCATACTTTTCTGGCCAGACAACGATCTATATTCCTACCTGATTTTTAATAATTGAAACCTCAGAAAATTAAAATTAAATCAGATATACTTTATTGTCCAAGAGGGGAATTTGTCTTGGGCAAAGTGTTGACATTTGCAGAACAATAAGGACACAACAATAAGGACAAAAAACATGAAATCCAATGTTAGAAGTAGGGATACACCGATCCAGCTTTTTCAGTTCCAATATCAATATGTACAGAAAATGCCACTTATTTCTTTAAAACACAGTTAACCTATTATAAAAAGAGATCCAGTTGGAACTTAATGCAATTCAATTTATTTTTATATAGCCCAAAATCATGACAACAGTTATCTCGGCGGGCTTCACAAAATTGTTAAATTAGCAAACAGAGATGTTAGAGAATGAAACAGAATAAGAAAAATAATAATAATAATTAATTAATAATTCAAAAATACAGAATGTCCAACAACAAGCAGCAAATGGATAATTGTCCCAGCATCTCCTGTCCTTAGACCCTCCTTCTTCGGCAAGGAAAAACTCGAAAAAAAAAAAAAAAAACAGTGGGAAAAAAAAAAACAAGAAACCTCGAGGAGAACCACAGTGAAGGAGAGATCCACTCCCATGGACGGACAGGCATAGATGGCCAAAAAGGTTGTAAATCTGTTTATCTGTTGTAATTTATCCTTCAGATCACTTAAAATGAATAAAAGCTGAAACATTATGACATGTTCTAGACTAAAATCAGCCTGTAAATAGTCTTATTACATTCAGTTAAAGTCCCAACCATGATATTGGCCTAAACCAGTCCCAATCTGGCAACTTTTCAGTATCATTATCGATATTCAGTACCAGTATCGATGCATCCCTAGTTAGAAATACACAAGTTGGATTTATAAACAGGCGTGTCATGAGGTACATGTATGGGAAGAAATCATATCCTACATGCAAATAAAATGGCCCTAAGTGACTTTCTATTAGTTGAACATTAAAAATATAATGTATTAGTTCCCTTTAAGTGGAGTTTTGCAGCAAGCCAAATGAGTATAAAAGAGAAAATGCAGAATAGATGTTGGATGAATGTTTTTTTAATGCGCTGATCTTTTGACCTCATGTCCCAGTGGCGTGAGGGGTCCGCTGTGGAGTCGAGCTGTACTCACCCTGTCACGTTTATTTTGAGTTTCTCTCTTTCTTCTCTCACTCTATTTACATAACCATACGAATGAAGAAACCATACCCATGTTTCCACTTACTATAATGTGCGAGACATATGTTGTGTAGTTTGCATGCTCGGAAAGAGGGATCTTAAAGTGGAGATGGTGATCGCATTTCTCAAGTACTTACTGTAGAACGAAACTAAACTATAAACCAGAAGTAAGTTTGTAAGAAAGTTCAATGTCCTATGTTATGCAAAATTGACTCTTCTGATCTTTAAGCCGTGTTATAATGTTGTTACCTCCTCAAAAAATACCAGGAATTGCTTTGTTTTATTCACAAGTTTGAAAAACCCTTTATTATTAGTCGGTCTACATCTCGAAACCTCAAAATGCTCTGTTCTACTTTGTGATTTCATGAAGTAATAGTTATTTTTTAGCTTTTGTTTAGTAGATAATGGCAATTCTGGGGGTAAAAATCATCCAAAAGATTCTAGTGAAGGTGTATGGAGTTTAAAAACACAATGGAGCACTTCCTGTATTGCCATCACAAAGTGACATCACAAAGTGGATTTTTTTTCTGTTTGAGAGCCTAAATTTGCAAGATTTGTGCGTTAAACATGTGTGAATGAAACGGAACATAACCCTAGGTGAGTTTTTGATGAGGAGCATGGATCAAAAATGGCGTAATATGGGATCTTAAAACTAAATTAAAAGCGTCACTGCAAAAAATTCTCGCCTATAGCGTTAGTCACTCTACCGCAGATTGGGAGACAGATATATTCACAACACCCCCTCTGTAAGCGAGCCCCCTTCTCGGGAGTATCTGAATGGTTTGTAGTGGGCTCGGTGTCAGGAGGAGGGGGGTCCACGGCCAACTGTAGGGCCCCGAGCCAAGGACCTATCCAATCGGGAGTGAGTCGTCAGATAGAGAGAGGATCGGGGGAGAGGAAGAAGAGTTATTTACATCCTGTTTCTATTGCCCCCTCGCAGACACGCCATCTCCGAAGTGTCGGCGGAGATGAAGAGCCTCATCATCGACAAGAGCAAGATGAGTCCGGATGAAGACCCCGAGCTGCTGGTGAAAGGTTAGCCAATATCCAGTCTCATGGCACTTAAGTTTGACTGCATATCCATAGTAATGACTAACAGTAACTTGTAGGTGATGACAATTTTACTGATTTGTGAGTACATAGACTATATACATTAACAAAGTGTTGAAAAAACATTAACAATTTATAATAATGACATTTTTATTAAGAATAACCTAACCCTGAAGTAGTTACTGAGCTTGAATCATTCATATTTAACTGTTTATTGCTTACTAAATCTTAGTTTATTGAGGTTCTAGCTTTAAAACTATGAGTTCATGAGATCTTAAGGTGGAACAAAGCATTTTAGAGCTTTGGAAATGTAGACAGACTAATAATAAAATTACTCAAACATGTGTGAATGAAAAAAAACACAACTCCAGGTATGATTTTGAGGAGGAACATTATGCAAATTAAGCTCATAAAAGTCTAATTTATGTAATATAAGACTTTAATATAAGGTGTGGTTATTATAAAGTGGTAGAGAAATAATTTTTATTCTGTATTTATTCTGGTTGGTTACAAATTTCACAGAAAAAGTAAGATTAATTCAATGCATAATTTTATACATTAAAATTCACATACTCCAAAACACTTTTATATGTAATATTTTGGTATTCTGACATTGCTTGATATTATTTAACTTCTATGATAGATCAGATCTTTTTAAATTTCCTAAAAGAATTTGTCTAATAAAATTACTCAAACATGTGTGAATGAAAAAAAACACAACTTGACTGTATATTTTTTTCAGCCTGGAGAGACTCAGACAGACACAAAGGGAAAGTATTGGTTATTTTATGATTTTGAGGAGGAACTTTATGCACATTAAGCTCATAAAAGTCTAATTTGTGTAATATAAGACTTTAATATAAGGTGTGGTTTTTATAAAGTGGTAGAGAATATTTTTTGTTCTGTATTTATTATGGTTGGTTACAAATTTCACGGAAAAAGTAAGGTTAATTCAATGCATAATTAAAATTCACATACACCAAAACACTTTTATATGTAACTTTTTTGCATTCTGACATTACTTGATATTATTTGACTTCCATAATAGTCTACTGATAACAGATCTTTTTAAATCTCCTAAAAGAATCTGTTTTTACTACAATTTTAGCGTATGAGACCCACCACATCACATGATTTCGTTCTCAGTCCGTCGCTCGTCTAATATCGTTCGCAATGATCTCATGAGTTATTCTTGTACTTTATATTTACTTTGGACAAACTGCTGCGGTTGTGTTACCTGTTTTGGGATGGAGACAGATAATTTTGACTGCAGTTACTAAGCACATTCAGATCACACGCGTCTCACGGTATTTCATGGCCTTTCTCTGCCCCCTCCTTCAAAACTTAAGGCAACATCGGATACACGGGTCTCTAGGCTACTTTGTACACATTACCAGCCTTCAATAGTATAACCTTGGCACCTTAAATATACCATGACATTTCTGCCTATTCATTTCACAAGGATATTCTTTCAGTAGGACCTCTTTTCAAGCAGGATATCCTAAAGCAACTATGGGTAGATGTATGGCCCTGGATCTAAAATAGGCCAGCTCCATTGCTCGTTATAGCTCTGGGGGGGGGGAATGCATTGTAAAAAGGGATGTTTTCATTGGCTTATTGACATTCTTTTGTCGATTTTAAGTTAAAATGAACTGCTCCCGGTCAATGACATAATTTAGATTTCCTCATGCTCCAGTAAACTGAACTATATGTCATTCTGGACTGAAAAGGTGAGGAGCATTATTGTAGGAGTGGTACACGTCACCATGTCCTCGAGGTGAAAATATATCACCATAAAAAAGGGCCCATACTTTTCAAATTTGAATTCTCATTTTCTTCTTAATAAGCCTATTACGGTAATTATTGTATCAACATATTATTACGAATTATA
>KN490648.1:82524-93543 GCA_000787155.1 Scartelaos histophorus | reverse complement strand
TATAAAAACATTAGTAACTGAACAAAAGCCAATGCATGTTTCTAAGAATGCATGTTTCTAAGAATATCATACATTTGATTATTATGCCATCAGACCCCATCACCAAAAAAGCTACAAAGTGCACCTTAAGTGACATAAGATTGTGGAAAATTGAAAAAGAATATACTTGAATTATCTGTAAAAATTTCCGAGCAATCTTCCGGAGGTTGAATCGTGTCACCAATGCCCCGCCCGGACCTCTGCCCAGGTTACAGGACCTGTACAGGCTCAGAGGAGCCTGGCTCCCATCTGTGCACAGTAGTCTGAACTCGTCCCACTCACTCTCTAATAAAAATACAAACATACATATTAAAAAAAAACAATGTGTACAAGTAAGTATATTTTGCATTAATAGCAGATGTAGATGTGAAATACCTTTCCAGATTCCAACAATTCACATCAACAAAGCCAAAGGACAGATAATTCATGTTACAACTCGTTTCACATTAAATAACAAATAACATTCCATATCTAATTACCCTCAATAATTTGCAAGGCTAAATGGTCGACGAATGCAATGTCTCCTGCTCCACTTCTAAGACATCTGCAGAAAAAAAAAGATGCCTGAAATGTAAATAAACAGGAAATATAAAATTATGAGTTTGTTGACAGACCTGAGGGCACCCTGACTGTTATAGAAAGGCTCACTGTGGGACGTTTCGCAGTGATAATTCTTGTGTCGAATGTACGACTTTTGGCCTTGGCACAGAGAGCAAAGAGAGGGCGCCATGGCAGCCGCTCCAGGAACACAGCTGGAGTTGAAAAATGCACTGACATCTACATAAATTACAGAAATAAAAGCAGAATGTTCCTAATATGTCTGTTACTCAAAAATGTATTCAAGCTTTAGTCATTTGAAAAATGTTTTTGACAGCCATCCAGAAGGATGTAAACCTTGACTGAGTGGCTGCTCCTTGGACCAGCTGAGATAGTTGCGGGACAGGAGGAAGCCTAGAGGAAGGCTCCAGCCTGCGGTCCACCGAGCCCCACTGTGACAGCTCCGGAGCCCTTCCAATGACCGGATGTCCAGTGTGCTGTTCCTCACCACCGCTACAGACAGTATGCACCCTCCTGACAGAGAATAGGACCAAATACTGGAAACCCGTTTTCATCATGATAGTAAGAATGACACCAACTGAACTATGAGAAGAAATCTTACCGTCGTTATATATTTCTTTTGCCACAGCCACGAGGCCAAATTGCTTCACAGCAGAGTAAACTTCACCTGCATCTAAGGACACTATGTCTGCACGGTTAGCCTGCAATTTAAAAAAAATAAATTTAAGGTTCAAAGTAACAGTAACGCATAACAGGCAAACGCAGACAAACATTAGCAGCTGTAAAGCAAATAACTAAATTATGACACCAACTCTCACCTCTCACACAGCTGCTCAGTGTCAAAACTAGGGCATCAATGTTATCAAAACATAATTTGAAAAAAGAAACAACCAAAATTGGCTGCATTATTTCTGCTGCATTTAAATACAACAGAAAACCTTATCACCTCCACCACCGCCCTTACCTATTTTGACCCATGCCTGTTGCCTAACCCTAACTAACTTTAA
This sequence comes from Scartelaos histophorus, assembly GCA_000787155.1. Classification (NCBI taxonomy): domain Eukaryota; kingdom Metazoa; phylum Chordata; class Actinopteri; order Gobiiformes; family Gobiidae; genus Scartelaos; species Scartelaos histophorus. The sequence goes on along the minus strand of KN490648.1, from coordinate 91,939 downwards.
ATCATGTTGTGACGTAACAGGATATACATCACAGTGACTTCATTTTGTCCTCACAAGAGAAGCTGGCCCTCTTAATGTGAGTCTGTATACAAAGTATAGTCCCCACAATGTAATACCCACACATAGTAGTCAATTCTCCTCACCCGGATTCTCTCTATGCAGTCAGTTGTACTGGAGGCGAGAATACAGGAGAGTCGGGCAAATGCTGCCACTTCTGTTGGTGGTAACACAGCAACCAGGGCTTTAGCCAGCTCAGCACACTTCCTCTGCTCAGGCTCTGAAACTGTGCACCAACGCATCTTCTTCGCTGAAACAAAAAAAAAAGCAATTCTTGAGTTTTTACAATCATTACAGATGTCGCTTTTCATTACCTGCGCACACACTATTAAGCAAATTGCACCAAAAAACCCCAAGAAACTAGAGGTCTAAAGGATATACAAGATATACCCTGAAAATGCCCCATTAGTTACTCACCTGTGGTGTGTTAGTGGTTAGTAGTGGGCAGAAGGGTTGTAGATGCCATGATTCTGTCAGTCTACCCCTGGGGCAGATATGGTTAAAAAGGCAACTTACTTTATCCATTATGGGTAAGTAAATTTATGAAATTGTAAGCAAATTTTAGTATCCAGTAGAATGCTATACAAGACTAAGGCATTAGTTTTGTTGCAATAATAAATTCAAACAAATCCATTATGCTTTTATTTTTTACCACTGCACTGTAAAAATGTGTAAAAATAAAAAACAAGCCATTACAACATCAATTAACTTACAACACTTACCACAGATGTGTGGAATTATCAAAAGAAAAAGAGGGTAGAGTCCTTGCATTGCTGTTACAGACCAGAAGCAACTCACAGCACTCTTCAGCATACACTTCGCAGTTTGGGGCTACAAAAGGCACTTGTTCAAAGAAAACTGAGACACTCTTGCGTAAGGCCAAGCAACTTTTTACACACATATGGAAAGTATTTAAAGGCAGCTGCCACAAGGACTGCCCACATTTGCAGTTTGTCAATTTACATAACAGAGTCCCTGCTGAATTAAGGGATGTGTCTTCGTAGTATTTCAAACAAACAAACAAACAAACATTACAAGTGGAGAAGTTGTCAAAGTCCATTAAATCAGTTTGACTTGCTAATGCACGACGTCTGAAGGGTCACCTGCAGAAGCTGAATCCGTTTAACATGTTTCAGTATTGTGGGCTTCTGATTAGACAGTTTAGAACTGAGCTGGTCAATTCTGTTCTTCAACTGTGAAAACAGGTTGAGAAAAGTGAATAAAAAAACTAAGACTGAAGTAGGCAGCTCTAAACAAATTACCTCAAGGATACATGTAGTGCATGCTACATTCATTGATGTATGAGTGATAGCCTTCATTTATATAAATATAAAAACATGTAATTGAATAAATGCAAGATTGATATGCTTAATTCCCTGCTGTGGAACAATCAATGCAATGCAATTTAAATTAACACAAGCATGCAACAAAATATAATAAATATAAATACTTAATATAGTAAATATAATACAAATGTTATGACAAATGATATGATATGATAAATTACCTCTTGTAATTCTTGACAAACAGAATCTTTTTCAGTGTGGTTGTCCTGTCCACTGGTCTGGAGCCATGTTTGAAGCACATCTCTTAACTTGCACCATGCCCTGAACACACAACAACTGTCATATTTATTATTATTCTATTTTAACATTAGGCTTTGTATTAACTGTACCGTAGCTGCTTTTTGTCCTGTTGGTAACTGGTCATGTCTTGTTTAATTACAAACAGTTCATTTGTTAGATCTGCCATGGGATCAGCGACTGCAAGATAGACAAGTTTATTCAGATGTAGACAAAACAACAACACTTAGTATTATTATATCATGGTGTATGTTGGTGGGGAAAAAATACATTTTGCTTATGCAGTGAGTTAATGCTGTTTTCTATATTACTATATTTCTATATTTAAAAAAAATATTTATACGTATACATTTATATAATGTAATGCATTATTACCATTTGCTAAATGTTATATGTGTGATGTGTAAGCTATTGTGTCCAAATAATTTCCCTTGTCGATCATCAGAGTCTAACAGTGATGGAAGGCAACCAAGTACAGAGTAAATGTAGAATGCTTAAGTACAAATTTTAGGTATCTGTACTTTACTTAAGTAACTTTTACAGTGGATAGTTTTTAATTTTACTTCACTACATTTGAGAACGTGTATCTGTACTTTCTTCTCCACCACATTTAATTTTCTATCCCAACTGAGCAAACCAAGTACAGAAAAACACAAAAGATAGATAAGCTTAATGATATACTATGAAACATTCAGGCAAAGTCACAACTTTATAATCTCCATACAGACAAGGACCAGACCCGAAAAGTGACATAGTACACTTTTAAGCTTGACTAATGCATGTAAAAATATATTTACGAATATCACCTCGGGAATGCTCTGTAGCATTTGTAACAGGAAGCAAGAGTTCAGTGGATTGTTCAAGAGGATGATCTTCAGAAGCAAACTAAAAGTAAAATAATTAATTAATTAAACAGGTACTTAGGTCTACAAGCTAAGTTAAACTGATAAGCATACTGTTGTCATGAAGGCTGAAGGGGGTAGAAGGATCTCATGGTTTTGTGTTGGCTCTTCAAATGAAGTGGCAGTAAATCCAGTCTCTTTATTCAGGCCCTGACAATTGGTGGTCACAGGAACAGTAGCAGCACCAAAAGTACAATGGTTTTGTGACTGTGGAACTACTGCAAGGCTGGCAACAGATGTGTCCAATTTAGTGCTAGGAGGAGAAGAAAGCTATTTAGCTATAATTAAAATGATAGTTATTATACATATGTAGCAGGGGCACCACGGGGTGTCGCTGTCGGGTCACAGACCAGCAGAATTTAAGGGGAAGTTGGCTTGTGCCCAGGAGGTGTCAGTTTCCGTGGGAGGCCAGGTGGATTGCTGGACCCACACGTGTGTGTTTGGCCTAGAATATTGTTTTTTAAATGGGTTGTGTGTGAGTGTGTGTGAGTGTGCATGAGTATGCACATTATTGAAATGTCTATTGGGTGTTAAAGCGGCCACGCTATTTTTAAGAGCTGAGTTGTGTGACAGATCTGTGTGTGGGGCTCACGACACACAAGTAGCTATATTTTTAATAGTAGCTATATTTGAATTTAAAGTTATTGAATCTGTGTAAGTGTTTTTGTAATTTGGGATTTTTTTTACAGTTATGGTCATTATCCCTGCTGTCCTTCAGTTTGTTATTTTGGTTTTGCATTTATTAATTGGCTTACTTTTATTTTTATTTGTGTTTTGGTCACTTCCCTTTTCAACATTACTATTGCCCATTCATGTTAAATAAATAACCTAAACAGCATCCAATGAGCAGCAGCATCTTTCCAGAGCAACAAAATTAAGGTTAAGGAGTGGCCAATGCAATCCCTGGACCTTAATCCAATAGAAAACTTGTGAGGAGACAAAAAAAAATTATGTTTCTGAGGCAAAACCAAGAAATGCTGAGGAATTGTGGAAGGTTGTCAAATCATCCTGGGCTCCATGCAGCACAGATGTGCAGCAGTTCTCAAAAACCATGGTTATACAACTAAATATTAGTATAGTGATTTACAGGAATACTAAATCTTAATTTTTCCCCCCAGTTTATTGAGTAAATTTTCTGTAAATTAATTAAAATACTGATACCTTTCTCTTCATGTCTTGATGTAAAAAATAATGTGCAGTGTTCCCAATGAATGGAAATAAAAAATATAAGGATTTTCTCACATTTTAAAACACTGCTATTATTTTGAACAAAACTGTAATTCTGATTGGGAAGTGCTTTCTTTACATTTGAAAATGTATCCTGATGCATTAAGAACATGATTTGTACACAAAATGGTAACTTATTTCCTATACCTTTCCGGTAGCATAGTTCTTGTTGGAGATTTAAGAAGTTCCTCAGAGCAATGGAGCTGATGTGGAGGTATACGAGAGAGCAGCCTGAAGAAAGCAAAAGTATTGTGATATTTTTATGATTTAAACTGTGTTGTAATAAACAGCTGTCTTACATCTTCATGAGCGCCTGATATTCTTCTTCCTGTGAGTCTCTTTTGATTTCAGGCAGAAAGAACGAAACACTCTTTTTGACCTGTTCAACTTTGACCTCTGAGTCTTTCTCTTTTTCACGCAATGCTTTATTTTTCCATTTCAGAGCACAGCGCTGAACCACTCTCTGTACATGTCTTGTGTGCTGAAATAAATATCATAATGAAAACATCAAATGCTACAACAAGAAACTAAATACTATATATTGTCATGTTTTGCTATCACTGATATGTTTTTTATTTTACTTTAAAATCTACAATCTTCAAGTACTTAGACACAAATATGGTGAGTTCAAGTATTCTAGTTAACCTAAATATATTTTCTCCGCAGCCTTACATCACTTTACATATTTTATGTAGGGTCAGAAATGTCAAGTCTTTATTTTTTCTTGTAGTAGTAATTCAAGTAATTTAAAATAAACAACATTTAATTTGAAACAGATGATCAGAAACTGTGTCCTACTTGTTCTTTTGTTTGTTGTGTCAAGCTGGTGGTGAGGTCATTCATTTGGGCTGCGTAAGTTAGTATACAGGACACGCCCTCTCGGAGCAGCTTGTCTCTGTAAAACTGAGCGGCTTGAGCCACTTCCTCGTGCTCCCTGCGTTGTTCAGCCACATGCAGCCTCCATGCATTCAACACCTATATCATATTCATAATACACAATTAGCAAAGTCTACATGGGGTTAAGATACTGTGGGTGTTTTTGAACCCTACGTCAAACTGACCAAGGAAGAATGTATTGGAACATATACTTGTTTAGAAATTAATCAAACTGTTTGGACAATTGGTGTCAAGTTTGGACAACTGAGAGGCTGCCTGGTCGAGATAGTCTTGGTTAAGTTCCTTTTATGGTCTAGGTTAACTTGTGGTTGTGTAACGGTGGGTGGATGGTCAGGAAAAGAGGCGTATCATTGTCTCATTAAAAGTGGACCGCACCTTGATTTCTCGGGCTTTTGGGGCTTTTGGGGTTTCTGGGGTTTTCGGGGTATATGCAGTTAAGCCTTTTGTTCCTTTAATGCACGGCGCCAATCAATTAGAAAAATAATTTTAAAACAATTGTTTACGTCTGTGAATGACATGGGTGACTGTACTGCAAAAAAAAACAAAACAAAAAAACAGGAGCCACACACCAAAAGTAAAATGAATCAGAGCCATACTTGATAAACAGGTAAACATTTGACAATAAAGAAATTATTTTGTTGATTATTTTGAGGCAAATCATTGTGATCATTTTTTTTTCCCATTAATCAAACTCAAACATGCTCAATATAACAAAGATCCCTTGAAAACTTCAAATTACCTAATTTGCCCTAAATAATGAAACCCTGTATTACATTATATAGATCACTATACCTTATTCACTCTAAAACCAGTAACTAGCAAGTAACCAGCAAGTACTAAACAACTTCACATAATTGTCCTGAGCATGATTTATCTACAAACTTTACAGTCAGAGGATAAAATATGTGGTGTTGTTACCTTGGCTTGAAGAGACAAGGACCAGTGCCAGAGCGCATGTTCAGTCTGCCTAATCTCCCTCCGTTTGTGCTGCAGCTGTAGCAGAAGTAGACAAAAGTAAAGTCTGTTTGATTTATAAACCCTTATTTAGTGTCTATCCCCACTAATATACTCAGATAACAGAAAAACAGACACCTAACATTGAATTACATAAATTGTGTTATGCTAGCTAAAATATGGCAAAAACAAATATATTTTCATTTTAATTGTGTAAATGTTAAATTCACACATATTTGAGGTTGTGAGATAAACGTAATTAAAATGCACCTTCGTTTTCCACAGATCAAAAAAAGCCTGCCATGTCTTCAATCTCAGCAACATACCAGCTTTTCGTTTCATGACCTACAATCCCAAAAAATGGGAAATAACAAAAATCGGTAAAACACAAACGTACAAATTACTACCTTATATTTCTGATAATGGTTGTGGTGATTTTCCCAAGCTCTAAAGGTCTTAGTGAGGACAGTGGTGTCATGGTGCCACTTGGCTCTTTGCAAGTTGAGTCGCTTAGTTTGAACATCTTTGGTTTGTACGTGCCATTTTTTGAAGAAATACAGTAATTGTCCTAAACAACAACAAAAGGTATTTTTCATCTCTTTATGATTCATGCCTTACATTTTGTAAAACTTAATTGCAAATGCATAATTACCTTTATTTAGGGATTCCTGTGCACTGCTTAGTACTGCCATCTGTTGGTGATACTTGGTCACTGCATGTGCTGTTGCTTCTTTCCAAGCACTGAACACCTGCATTGGAATATAAAAGAAATGGTATAATTCTCAAAAATGACACGTTAAACAGAGAAGAATACAGATTTATAACCTTAAGTTGAAGCACATGTCGGTGGTGATTTCGAGCCATTTGTTTCTTGATTCTAAACTCGGCAGATTCAGCTGCATTTTTCTGCCACATTCCTACTGCTCTCCTGGAAAATGTGTATTGTAAAACACACAATATAAAAATGGACACCTTTATTCTATGCAGATCATTATTAAAAGATAAATGTATTGAAAGTAAATATAGTTAGTATAGCAGTTAATTAATACCTGAGAGACTTGAGTGTTTGCTGCTTATAAAGTTCATCTGCTTGAGCATGTACAGAGTGCGTCAGGAGGTTGTGTTTCTAGCAGACAAAAAAGATAATTTCAATTTAATGAACATGCAATAACATGTTATAATTCTATTAATTTTTTATGTAATTAACTAATTTGCCTTCCATGCTGTAAATGAGTGTTTGAGAAGTTGGTTTTCATGGTACTCCAGCATTTCCTCTGCTTTTTGTTTCTTGGTCTTTTGCATCTGGACAAACTAACAGTGGACATAAAAACAATCAGAAGCTCAACTGAGTCTTGTAATTTACACAGTTTTAAAACAAATACTCTATAACTATAATTGTAACCTTTTTCCACTTTTCCATAGTCCATCTGAGGTTGCACAAGTCACCTTGATAGCAGGCTTGGAGCTCTTGGTTTCTCCTGGAACATTTTTTTTAATTTTTCGAAATGCTTTAAGATTTTAATATTTAAATTTTCCTCACCGGCATCTTCGCTTGGCCCAGTTGTCCTTCCATTGTGTCAATATTTTTTGCAAAAGTCTTTGCTGGTACAGATGCAGTTTATTTTGCTCCTTGATCCTTATTTCTGTTTGTTTCCTCCAGAGAATCCAGACTTTTTGCATTTGTCCACGTTCCTCATGAAACACTGCCTGAAAAGATTTCTATATTACACACTTATGCAAGGACACACCATTTATAACGAGTTCAACAAACCGTTTGTTCTGCTTTCTTGAGCTCTTTGTGCTTGTCTGACAATCCCCACCAGGTGTAAAAAACCCAGGAGTGCTGGCGCTTTCTGCAAGAAGGAAAATGTATATATAAAAATCTATATTTCTATCTATCTTGATATAATTTATTAGTTGCTACCTATTGTATTGCTCTGCTTTGATTTTTCTTTGTTTATGGATCATTTCCTGGTGAGTTAAGTCTAACCATGACTCAAAGCAGCGTGAAACTATGTGGTCAGCAAACAACATATCCGCTTGCTTTGCCAAAGTCTGCACAAAATAAATAATGATAATCATTGAATTAATATTTTTGAAAAGTCAGGAACATTAAGTTTTTTGTTGTTTTTTTACAATACCTGCATATCTCTTAACTCAGCCAACTTTTCTTTCCAGAAGCTGAAGCAAGTTCTTGACAAAGAGATCCTGCAAAAATTAATCAACTGTACATCAGAAATAATAATCTATTTAATGATATATTGAACCTTAAAGAAGCAACAATTGAAAGCACCTGTAAAAGATCTGAGCCTTCTCAGTGAGGTGCTGAAAATGTTTGTTTTCGGCTTGCTCCAGGCGCTCCTGCCACAGTCTCCAATATGTCCTCAAGATCTTAAAAACAAAAAGAATGGATTTATTTTATGGTGTTAGATCTTGAATGACTTTAATAACTGCCACTTTGTCACGCACGTTTTGATGGTAATATTGAACAGCCACACTGTTGTTAAGTCGCTTTGATTTTGTTAACTTGACATTATGAGACAAACCACCAAAAGCAGCTCTCTGGAGACACAATAATATGAATATCTTGAAGAATAATTTACACTGGATTGAATTTGCCCTCTTGGTTCTTACCAGCAAGCTATGGTGATAATGCTCTTGTACGTTCTGGTTACTTTCTGCTTTTTTGTGACATAACTTCACATCTAGCCATAAGTTTAAGAATTTGGCAAAATGAGAGAACTTTAAAGTAGTATAGATACACTATAAATATATTAGTGACATTTGTTAAAGTTGCACAGTGTTTTGGTTGAGGGTAAAGCACTTTCTTGTCAGCATTGCTTTGCTTTGAATACCCCACAGTTTGTCATTTAACATCTACATTACCATGGAGGCAAGCAGGTGACATATCCAAGTTACAGATCAGATTTGTGACGATGATAGCCCAAACACAGTAAACATGCATGATTTCAAGGTATTTTGTTATTAAAATCTCCTGTAATAATAAATATGTGATAGATATGTTTAATGATCTTGAGGGGCATTGTCTCTTGGTTGACCTGGGCCTCCATGCTGCCTCCACGATTTGGCCCTGGATAAAGCAAAAGAAGATGGATGGATGTTTAATGGCATACTGTGCAACATTCCTGGCAAAGCAGTAACATCTGCACAAGTCAAGCAGGTGGCAAAACCTCCACCACAAAAGTTAAATAGTGCATGTTTTTCTAGTTGAAAAAGTAAAAGCCAGTAATGAGCAACAATGACCTGGAACATAACATATTTTGTTAAGTAGGTGGACATTATGAGGGTCATGTTAAAGGATACACGCTTTCCAGCAGTTGACGACTCGGCGCTGTCGGATTCTGACAGCCAAATGTCCCGCAGCCTCCAAACGCACCTCTTCACTCCATTTCTCATACAACGCTTGAAACCATTTGGTCCAGTATACCCTCATAAGCCAGAGACGGTTAGTGGTTTGAGCTATGACTAAAAGATAAAAATGAAATAAATGTAATGTCCACATAATTTACAATAATATTCATTACAGAGCAGTCAAGAAATTCAAGATCACCTTTTGATGTACGTTTTGTGCGATGGCAGGAAACAAAAATGATCCACTGATTAAATGCTTTTCTCTTCAGTCTGCTTAGGTTGTGAAAAGAGGCCTTTAACTCCTTCAGTTTACTGTGGCATGAAAATGTGTACATGTCCCTCCAGTGTTGTAAAACCTTAAAGGCAAAAATGTCAGTTGCAATATGAAAAAAAAAAAAAAAAAAAAAAAAAAAAAAAAAAAAA
>KN490648.1:42126-72592 GCA_000787155.1 Scartelaos histophorus | reverse complement strand
GAAAGAGTCATTTGTTTTCCAGCCGAGTAACACATTTTTCTTTTGTATGAGATGTTACATGAAAATCTTGAAGTAAATAATGTGTATAAGCCCAATTGTACATAATAAGGGAATGATTATTCTCCTTGTACATAGATTTTTTTTTTTGTTTTGTTTTTTTTGAGGAGTGGGAAATATGTAAGTATACTGCAGTACAGCTAAATTGGAGCGACAAAATTGTAGCTTTCCTTTGTCCAACTAGTAATTCCCCCAAAGCTGCTAAGAGAGGCCCACTGTTTAAAGAAGTGCTGAATTGTCACTTAAATATAATGTACCCTTATGGCACGGCTGGTGGGCTTTTCTGATAACGTGACTGAGCTGGAGCTTCGAGTGGACTCCAGGGGAAGCAGTGACTGCTGGTTGTGCCTTTCTTTTTGTTTTCTGTAAATTGCCTCCCATTCAGCCCTTCACTGACAAGAGCAGCCAAGCTCATAGAGGCTGGATGGGAGTCAGTTTGTTCTGTGCTATTTATTTAAAAAAAAAAGCACAAATGGAACTGATAAATAAATTGAGGAATAACTATTGCTTTGTTTTGAATGTATAGACACACTTGTCGCTTGATTGCGTAATTTTTCTTGAATACAACTTTAGTGGCTGTTCTAAAGTTGCACTGATAACCCTGCACAATATCCTTGCTTGAAAAAATATTTCCATCTGCCATTAACGTTAAAAACAGATTAAGAAAGCAACAGATCAAACTCTTATTTTCACCTGTAATGCAAAATGGCCTGTCTTAACCCCTGTGTGATCGTGCCATGTGTGGGCTTTCCTACCACACAGCCCTTTTTTGGAGGGGAGGGGGCGGCAGCATGGGGGGAGGGGTTTGACAAACAAACCAGACAGGAAGAGCCCTGTTAGAAATTTGGTTTTGCAGTCTTGAAATACTCTTGAGGTATTTGTCACAGCTACACTATATGTACATAAAGATGAAAAAGCGTTAACATGTATAGAGATTGTTAGGCGCAGAGCATGGACAGCAGGCTGTACACAACAAGAGCGACCCCCACCCCGAAGAAACCAGGGTTAAAGTTGACAGGAAGCTGGGGGGCTGCCATTTTTCCCTGGTGCTACTGCTAACGATGCTAAAACTGCGAGAGGAGAGGTGGATTTGGGATTTTTAGCTTAAAGAAAGCGTTTAATCGAAATAGTTTGTCAAACTTAACCATTCATCCAGCCCTTGTCGCCAAACAACCATAAATATTGGATGAATCCGGTATGGAGAAGGTAGCGGAGCCGTCTTGGACCTCTTCGTACACCTATCAGGTGAGCAAGCACAGCACTGAGATGCTACACAACCTGAACGCACAGAGGAAAGATGGAGGCAGGTTCTGCGATGTGGTTCTCCGCGTTGGTGAGGAGAGCTTCCCAGCACATAAAGCTGTGCTGGCGGCTTGCAGCGAGTACTTCGAGTCGGTCTTTAGCCGCCAGTCTGAAGGCGACGCAAAGGAACTGGAGATGCACACAATAAGCCCTAAAGTCTTTAAAGACATCTTGGACTTTGCGTACACCTCAAGAATAGTTGTGCGTCTGGAGTGCTTCCCTGAGTTGATGACAGCTGCCAAGTTTCTGCTAATGCGGTCTGTTATTGAGATCTGTCAGGAGGTGATAAAACAGTCCAATGTGCAGATCCTGGTGCCCACGTTACGGGGAAGCGATGCCAGTCTGTTCCAAATCCACACAGAGCCCCCGGCCCTGAGCTTGTGTGTGAATCCGCAGGACCTGATCAACGGGATGGGAATGCATATCGTGAACGGACAAACGCCAACTGACCTGGATGGCAGCGAAGGCTCCGCGGCTGTGCTACTGGAGGATCCCGGGGAGCCGATCATGCCCACTTTACAGCCTGTAGACGGAGTCTCTCCCTCCATGGAGATAGCAGGAGCCATGCTTCATCATGACAATGGGTCCCCAACCTCCAAACGGAATAAAAGCAGCCCAAAGAAACCCGGAGTGGACACTGTACACTTGGATCAACAGAAGGACATGGGGTTGTTTCCTTGCAGGACTTGTGGTAAAGCTTTCACAGAGGCTTCACGCTTAAAGAACCACGAGGCCCAGCATGGGGCGTCCAGTGGAAGTGTCACCAGTCTTGCGGCCCCAGGCGGCCTTAGTCTGGTGGAGAACGGGGTGCAGTTGCACGGAGCCCTAGCGCCGGACAACAGCCGTAAGCGAGAGCGAACTCGGCGGCATGTGGGCTGTGACATATGTGGCAAAGTGTTCCGGGATGTTTATCACCTGAACAGACACAAACTCTCACACTCGGGGGAGAAACCTTATGCGTGCCATGTTTGTGGACTCCGGTTCAAGCGCAAGGACCGGATGTCCTACCATGTACGCTCCCATGATGGCTCTGTGGGCAAGCCATACGTGTGCCAAAGCTGTGGTAAAGGCTTTTCAAGGTGAGTGAATATATTTCACAGAGATTTTATATACCTGCCACAGCTGTCAGTGTAGCTTGGAAGCTTTGATACACATTGGGCTTACCCTTTTCCTAATGTGAGGGGTTAGATTATTCTATTTGCTTTAATTACTTTTAAATGTCTGTGTTCAGACCAGATCACCTAAATGGACACATAAAACAGGTTCACACAACAGAGAGACCTCACAAGTGCCAGGTAACTTGAAATTAATCTTGACCATGATTATCTGTACCTAATATGGGAAATAATATTTTGTCTGTTTCAGATTTGTAATGCCTCTTTTGCAACAAGAGATCGCCTCCGCTCACACCTTGTATGCCATGAAGATAAAATCCCCTGTAAGGTTTGTGGAAAATTTCTTCGAGCTGCCTACATGACGGACCACCTCAAAAAACACAGTGAAGGACCTCATAACTTCTGCAGCATTTGTAACAAAGGTAATTGTCTGGTTACTTTAAATACAGTGCTGGGTCTAGCCTCAGTACTCAATATTTTACATTTTATTATACTATAACTTTTATTATAAGGTTATTAACTATATGATACAGTCAACATTCACACAAAGTGTTTTTCAAGATACTGAGATTGAGATTTTTTTTTTGAAAGGCTTTCTCTTAAAAACCCAATGCTGAAAGTTTTTCAATATCTGCACATGTTTTTTGCCATGTTTTGCTTTTCTGGTCTCAGGTTTCTCCACCGCCTCATACCTTAAAGTGCATATAAAGACACACCATGGCACCCCATTGCCCCCCTCCTTCCCTGACCCCAGAGCAGAGCCGCAGATGCACCACGGCACCCCTTACCACATGGGACGCCAGTGCTCAGTGGAAGGCAAGCAGCCGTCTGCCCGTCCCAGACGCATTGCGTTTTGGCTTTCCTTTGCTCTGTTGCTTTTTGGAGAAACGTGCTTTTGCATTTTTGTTTAATACACAGCGAACATCTGCTTCTGCTACTGCTAAGCCTTCACTCAAATGGTGGCTGTAAAACTCATCTTTTGTGTCATCCCCTATGTGTTTGCCTTAAGACATAGCTTGATCTTTTGCTCAAATTTCTCTTTATCACATTCATAGTGCATAATGTGCAACAGTAATGTTAATTTTTTTACCTGTTAGAATATTATATTTACCTTTTTTATATTCAGGTTTTGTTCAGGTTTTCCTCCTTAGCTAGAACCCGAGTGTAAGGTTGTTAAAGTCTTCATGCGCCATGTTTTGTCATCCAGAGTCATCCTTGCTGTGTAACTTGTATAGTTGACATGCAGAGCATGACCCGCTTAGATTGAGCTTGGCACTTGCATTTGATGCATGATTGTCCTAATATGATTTGTAGATGTTTGATCGACACTAGTGCAATTGTCAGATAGTTTAAGGTAAAATGTTTATATCAGTCGACTTAGTCACAGTGTCATCTTTTGATGGTAATTTTTTGGTTTTGTTGGCCTTTTGTTTTTTGTCCTTCCCTTCCCCTGTCCTGGGCTGGTGTAGATCTGTGCACCAGTCGGCAGCTTCAGTTCACCTCGTCTGAAGCAGACGGGCGCTTTCATGGTCTTTCTGGACACACTCTGCTTCCACAGTCTGGCCCTCCTGTGGGCTCGCAGCCTGAGCTGCTCATGGGGAAGCCAGGTGGGGCTCCATATTTCTGGGAGTGTCGCTCTGGGCTGCCTGGCTTCCCAGTCCATGGCTCTGCCGCAGGTCAGTACTGTGCAGCCAAAGGTGGGTGGGGCCAGGCTAAGTGTTGAAGGAGCATGGCACTGTAGGTGCTTTTTGGCAAAGAGACTGTGTATGGTGTTTTAAAAAATCGAATTTATCTTGTACCTGATTTTTTTTTTCCATGTATTTGAGCGAAAGCCATCTTTGCCCAGTTCAGATATATTGTATAGGAAGCTGTAAAGGTCAAAATAAGTCAGCAATGTACTGTCTGCAGTAGTGTTTTTATTGTCTGAGGGAGTGCACAGTTAGCAGGCTATTTGTTGTTAGCTTTACTGTGGTGGCTAAACACCACTCTGAAAGTTGTGCTTATGAACTTGTCTCTTTGGGTAATTATGCACTGAATGCATAAGGTAAGTGAGGAATAACTTTGGTTGATTTCATAACATTTAAAATTAAGTAGATCTGTTGCATTTTTAAATTTGGTATTTGGTGTCTTTTAAATGATCAAAATCCATACAGTGAAACAGTGTAATATAATGGTATTTGTTTTTGTGTAAATATAATTGTATACACATATTTGCTTAATTAAAATTCTTCATTATAACCCAAATTCTTTATTATTTGTCTCTTTTTCCCCCTCTGTCCCATCCTTCTGTTTCCCAGATGGACAAGAAAACACAGACAAATGCCCACATCTGGAGTCAGAGGAATCAGACCCTTCGTTTGGAGAACTTTCAAACGGAGATGAACTGAAATCTCCACACAAGTCTGATGTGCCGGACATTGAAATGCCTACATTAGTCTGCAACGGCGTCTCTGCAGGGACCATGGGCTCTCCTGAGTCCAAAGCAAAGACTGAACCTGAGAAGAAATTTATCTGCAACATCTGCGGCCAAGCCTTCCGCACCAAGTCCTACCTCAACAAGCACCAGCACAGAGTCCACAAACAGAAGGCCCAGGCAGGGTCTGGCCTGAGTGACCTGGTTCCTGCCTTGTCCTCTCCCTTTTCCCCTCAGCAGAACATGTCTCTGCTTGAGTCCTTTGGCTTTCAGATTGTGCAGTCTGCATTTGCCTCCTCTTTGGTGGATGCAGACGCAGGTCAGAGCGGACTTGACTTTGGAGGCAAGTGACACAGCTGACATTTGGTAGCTTGTTTATTTATAGAGAAATGCTTCACAGAAATACTTTTCTTTGTATTTGGCTAACTTACACTTCTTTTGCTTGTCTACAGCTACTTTCACTTGACAATTTTTAGACTGCCACAAGATATATATTTTATAACCTATTCATGTAATGTAAATTATGTAATTTTCTTTTTAAAAGATGTAACATGAGGACTTTATTGTGTTAGTCACTTGAAAACATATGGGCTTGACTTGACTGTGTTTTCCAGCTGAAGTAAAAAGTGCCCAGTTTAACTGCTCTGAATTATCTGATTTATTCACTTCCTTTGAGTATTTAAAGGGCTCCATTTTGGGTTCATGCTTGAAAATATTTTTCTTTTAAGAAACTGTGAGCTTTATTTATAACAGACTCATGGCAAGTTTCCTTTTTTGTGGTGGTCTTAACACACAATTGAATAAATGCATACTAATATTACCAATGACATACCAGCACAGCAGTTATTGTCTCTAATCTAGGTGAATTTACTTAACTAATAATAGGCACCATAATCTACTGTTTCCAGTTGTTGGCCAAATTCAGTTTATCTTGAAGCAAAAAGAGGTGAAACCTAACCCTAACCCAAGGCACTTGTCATTATGTTAAAAGTACAAAAGAAGGTGTCTTATTATTTGTTCTTTGTCTTGCAAATGTTTGCTCTTGTCCACCAAAAAGCACCTAACCACTTATGAGCTTTATTTCTTTTATCATTTTATCTTGAAACATGCCATGAGGCTATTGTGACGTTACCTTTTAACAACATGTCAACAACAAATGGGGACCAAGGCAAAATGTACAGAATTGCAAATTCAATTTATTTATGTTGATTTGGTTGTGTAGGTTGTGTCCAGTTCCATTGGCTTTTTTCTTGAGATTATGCATATTTGTCTATTCCTTTCTGGGACCTATGAGATGCTTTTAAACAACTTTCTATTTCTTCTGCACCTTTTCAAATGGTCTTTAGCTACAACTCATCTGGTGTGCAATGTTTTCATGACTTGGCTCAAAAGGAGCTAGGATAGTCTACTTCTAAATGAACCATCTTAAGTTACATTTGAGAGGTGTGTAAAGGGCTAAGGAATATGATAGTCAACTGGTCGTGCAAGTAGGTTTTTAAAAAAATATTTTCTAGTTTGTCATGGTAACCATTAAATGACAAATCCTGCCAGAAAACGTTTTTACATTGGTTATACATGGAAGCTGGTAAAAGCCTTTAGTATGTGTGATGGCACTGTAAAAAGAGTGTAACTGTGTCTTGTAGGCATCAGTGCATTTTCCTTTCATGTATTCCTTTAATTTATGATTATATTGTAATTGTAACAAGTGTATATACAATTTATATACACATCTTAAATATATATATATAAAAAGATTTTTTTTAATCACTGAACCAACCATGTTCAACATGTGTCCATAGAGCTCCTGTACATATTTTGTTTCTCACATGTTCTGTCTGAATATATTAAGTTATGGCCATTTATATGCACTCAATGAATTTCTTGTGCATGTTAAATGATTGGTTTAGTTTGTTGTCAATCACTGTTGTCATCTTGCAAATGCTTGTATGCCGTATCGCTTTGTCCATTCAGTCTGCACTACTTCCTTAAGTTCAAAACTCAATTATATATATTTGATTTGTGAGGAATAGTGGAAACTCCTTGTTAACTTTAACTTCATGCCATCAAATCTACTGTTGATTGTTTATTAGTATGTAAAGTATTTCATTATTTAAATTAACTTTTCTGCTTTTGGTCTGTTGCAAAGTGCCTTCCAAATCCTGATTGTGCACAGCAGTGGATTAAACATGGTCCTCTTTTTCTAAAACTGTACAGTGACTGACCAAGACACATTTGTATCAAAGAACTTACAGAAGATGTACAAGATGTAATGACAGTATTTTATCCTCATATTTGACAAGACAGCTCTGGAAGCGTGCAAGTGACATGTTTTGTTACGTTTTTGAACATGTTTCAATATGGGCATACTTTTCTATAAATATTTGTTTTTGTATACTGTTCAGCCTCATCTCTTGTTGATACAGAGGTGAGTGTAAAATAAAATGCAAATTGCATAAACTTGCAAAATCAAGTTTGTTTCTTTTTTACACACAATTAAAAAAAAAAAATCTTTCATAGAATATTCCACAGTATGACTTTTTAACTTGGCTGTGCCCATGGAGACAAGATGGCAATGGCACCAGACCAAGACATGTCGGACATGTGGATACCAGTTCACTCATAGTAAAAATTGATATTCTTCAGCGTATTTAGTAATTCAAATACCTGATGGACTCTTAACCAAATATCTTCTGTTGCATAAAACACATTGCTAACTCATATTACAGAAACAGCTACACAGTGTCATTTATGTATCTGGACATTTTTCTACAAAAAAATTGACAATACAAATACTTACAAGCTGTTGAGTTAAAACTTAGTGCCTTTTCCAACGTCATGAACCTCAATATTGATCTCACTCTTGTTTTTAAAGTTTAGTTGATTAAAGTCCATCATAATTTCAACCATTGTTTTTCCTTTGGTTTCTGGCACAAAATAAATCAGGAAAGCTGCACTCAGAAAGCAATACACCACAAAAATCAAGAAGCAGAACTGTCCAAGCGCATCCTAAAAGCAAAATACAGAAAGTACAACAAACTGTTAACATTCGTAAGCATCTTTAATCTAAGATCTCTTAAAATAAATGCACATTACCACTATGTATCCAAAACACAGTCCCACGAGGAACATCCCAATCCAGTTTATGGTTCCACTTATCACATACGCAGATGGACGCCATGCTTGTAAGAACAGGTCAGCAGGTAGGGCCATAGAAACGCCAGCTGAAAAAGTTACAATAATAAAGTCTATCAATAAAAATAAAAGCAATACAATTTCTTAAAATATTTAAACTCACAAGGTCCCAATCCATAAATGCTGATAACACAGAATATAAGACAAATGTTGAGGTATGGGATTACTGGATGTAGGTCCTGCCAGAAGCAAAGAAATAAATGGAATGTCACGATTATTCGGTTAATCGATACTTATTCAGATCACAATAAAACTGGAACTATTTCAATTTAACCCAAATACTCAATCCTCACATACTGACCAATGGTAATGTAAAAGACCAATGTTTCTGTTCTTAAAACTACTATTGGCTGTGGCAATTGTGTAGTCAGTTCTATTTTAGACATGGTTTAGCCCCAAATAAAATGTACCTTGATAGAGAGCATGACAGAGAGAATAGCCATGGTGGTTCCCATCAGGAGGTATCCATATCCCATCAGCTTCTTCCTCCCAGCTCGGTCTATTAGGAAAGACTGCACACAGAGAAACGCAGTTTGTAAGCTTATTTACAAGGAAACGTGTAACAATCTTCTGTACGTCTAAAGACGTACACATAACGAGATGGCGATGAGTTCTGTTGCTCCAATGCCTATAGCCAGGTAATGCATTTGGCTCTCTGGGACTCCTGATTCCCGAAAGATGTCAAAGGCGTAGAAGTACAGCTAAACAACACAGCAACATAATGCGTTAGTTAGTATACCGCCTATTACTTGATTTATTAATTATCACTCTTGGGGCTCACAGCATTGATGCCACAGAACTGGACGCCTGCGCAGGGAATGGCCAAGGTGAGCAGCTGCCACCTGACGCAGCGTGACGTCAGCACGTCTTTCACAGTCTTGGCCTTCTGACCCAGCGCGCTGTCCCGCTCCTTCTGCATGTCGTCCAGCTCCAGTTTAAAGTCCTCCTCCTGCCACAGCCATTGCAGGGCGCGTTTACAGGCCTCCGTGTCGCCCTTGTCGATGTAAGTGTACCGGGGGGATTCAGGGAAAAGCAGCAGCGTGATGAACTGGAAGATGGCGGGAAGACCACTGACCGCCAACAGTAATGGCCACGCCTGTTCCGTGCCCAACAGCTCCCTGGATAAAGTTCACAAAGTCAGGTGGCCTGTGCCCTTATAGTGTATTCTTATAAGGGCATGACCCACAATGAAGCTGCTTTGAACAGGATAATGTTAATCTAATTTACTGCCTATCATCATCACAAAACTGCTTTAAATTAATTTGTAGGCTAGATAAATTAAAAGTAATATTATGAAAATTAGGATTTATACTTCATAATCGATATAACTTTTGTGCCTATGCCTAGATGTTAAATGATTGGACATTTGCCTAAATTATAAATTATTGTTGAATTTCAGGGAGTTGCAGTTTTTGTTAGGAGCAAAGCAGAACTTACTTGATCCCAATAATCTGGCCAAATACTTTTCCAAGAGCGATGAATATGGAGCCTGTGAGTGTCAGGAAGCCCCTGAGTTCCTTTGGAGAGCTTTCACCCAGGTACATGAGGTGCACACTGAGACCCAGACCTGGGCAATAATAGGTGAATGATGAGACTTGTATGTAAACTATAGCAAACACATTTAAAAGAAGGATCACATACCAACATTGTATCCATACAAAAACCTCCCCAACAGAATCATTTCAAAAGACCTGGCTGTGCGACTGAACAGCATGAGTAGGGCAGCCACCATTGCCACAACATTATTGACCAAGAGAGCTTTTTTCCTAAAAAAAAATACAATTCACAATGGTAAATACATTTTTACAAATAAAATACATACATAAAATATATTTTAAATAGGCTACATTGTTGTGTCTTACCGTCCATATTTTACAGGGAAGCTGCCACTGTGGATGGCTCCTGCCCATGCTCCAAGACTTAAAATGGCCACGATAAAAGACCAGATGAGCTGACTGGATGACTCCGCCACTGGATTGCCATACCTCCACATCCACGTGTAGTTCACAAACCTCTGAATGTGCTGCAGTCACAGGTTTGTGTTAAAAAGCCAACTAATGTTTCCAACTTCAAGAATAATCACGATACTGACACGACAACCAAACTTTAGAAAAATGAAAAATTCACTCTCATTCATTCTATTAGATGATCAATGGATCATCTAATAGAATGACCTTTGGACCTTTCCAATGGTTTGATTGATCTTGATCTTATTTAGAACTGGTGTATTCTACCCATTTACCTTTACACAAATTATACACAAAACACCTTTTTATGGTTGTCTCTGGTGTAACTTTGCTCCTGGAATACCACATTGCTTTGCCTCTGTTCAAGGCTAAGGCTTTTTCATAACTGCCTCTAACACATAAGTACTGTTATTTCATACTGTATTGGTTGTGTCAAACTTACATCTTTTATAACAATGTATACAAACACATTTGATTAATACATTTTTGCCAGATGTATTTTAGCATCTCAATCAAGATTTACCTCAGCTGGAGGGGCGATGAAAGAGACCTGGATGCCATATTGAAAGGACCCTCCAATGCCCAATATCACAGTTAGTAAATACAACCGCCAGTACTGGAATAATAACAATAAGACAATGCAATTTTACTGAAAATAAAAAAGAGTAAAAAGACTAAAACTAAAGACAACATTAATTAACTATCATGCGTGTGCAATAGACTATCCCTAGTGCAAATGTTTAACACAGATATTCAGCTGCTGACTTGTAGAGGAAACGCTGGGATAACATCAGTTGCCAGTTAGACAGTTCTGAGTGTCTCAGACTTGTAATGAGAAGTAAAGATTAAAAGCATTAACAGAGTTGAGAGTTTGGGCAATGCAATTTGTAGGACAAAACCGTGCTTTTAAAAAAAACCCAAAACAAACAAGCTCTGCAATAATTATAAGGAGAAAAAACAATGTGTGTATTGAGGGAAAATTTTGATAAATTAGTATGCATACAGAAATAAGACAAAAGATAACACTTATAGCCATTATAAAGAACAAGTCTATCCTAATCGTACTTTGTAAAAACTGTAATATACAAACTTAGTAATGTAAAAAGAATTTTAAATGTTATTTTAAAAGGTAAAAAATACTAAATACTATAGAGTCATCCTAATGAATAGTCTCTGAGTCAAAACATATCCATACAAAATAGTATCTGCTTCTAAATTGTGTTGTCACAAACCTTGATTGAAGCCATGTTCTCTTCTGATCTGATACAGACAGTGCACAGTATATAAAGGATGCTGGCTGAAGTTACACATCAATCTGCTGTAGTTGTCTATTCTTTTTTAATGGGTGTGCTCTGACGTGGTTGTTAGGAAGGGTTTTACTTCTCGCTGGCTCCAGCTAGTCCACGTGCATGTCCTGCTTAAGCATTAAATTCATTGTAACAGAGCAAGGCCAGACACATGGATAGAGTGTCCTGAGACGACCACATTGTTCCACCTCACATGGGACTTCAGTAATAATTATTTGTACTGCAAGATGCATATGGGAACAGCATTGCAGTAAATTAAGTTTTAACTGGTTAGAGCAAGATAAGTGCAGTCTTCACAGGACTATAATAATTGTTACTTATTGACAACTGAAATAAGCAAGGACTGTTCTAATATTATTATCTTCTGTAAACAGTAAACATCAACAGCTCAGACACAAGATGAGCTGCCATTAAGTATAAATAGTACAAGAAAGTCATGTCAAACTTGCTTTAATCTGGTAAAATTGTTATTGAAATAATCTTGAAGGTACAATAGGAAAATAATTAACTAGTTGATTAATCAAAAAAGAGTGAGTGAAGTGTCAATAAGCAGATGTTGTGGTTAATGGTTAATGATAAACTTAGAGTAATTCATTTTGATTAATCTTATTCCAGCCTTTAATAACTAGGGCAGAGAGCCATGTTTTTGTTCCATAATAATGACAGCTTTGTATCTTCTATTTTTAGCAGGGCAACTTTTTAGAACATTTTACATTTCAAGTCTCTGGCCTTTCAAGGACAGTAGAGTAGGGACTGGAAATAACGGTGAACTAAAATATTAAACAAGGACACATTCTCACACAAATGTAGGCAATTGTCAAAAAAAAAAGATATTTAGTATCCTCATGGTCATATTATGATGCTTATATAAAATCGAAAAAGGGGATTTTAGGGGATGTGGATGTTGGGTATTTCATGGTAGAGTAAAGTGTAATTAAAGCTGACTCTTGCCCAATATCTGGGAGAATTATATCATCACATTCTATAATCAGAAACATTTTATTGTCTTTAAAATGACAACTAATGGCAGTTTTGAAGTCCTAGTGAAGTAGATTAGATTAGTTCCCATTGTGTTTGTGTCACAGCCGTGCCACAACACCAGATGACAACTATTCACTATGTTGTTATATTTTACGCAGAATTAGGTGGAATGGAATAAATGTACTTTTTCTGTACTATATGATGAGATTTGAGATGTGGAGGGTTGAATTATGAAAAATCTTCACTGTACATAACTAAATGTTGCATTATGTTATTTATTGCACCTTTTTGCATATTTTTACATATTGTACATT
Organism: Scartelaos histophorus; assembly: GCA_000787155.1. Lineage (NCBI taxonomy): Eukaryota > Metazoa > Chordata > Actinopteri > Gobiiformes > Gobiidae > Scartelaos > Scartelaos histophorus. Next base: position 59,944 of record KN490648.1, on the reverse strand, counting down.
TAGAATACATTTGGGGAATCACTCTTTGTTTCTGTATTGTTGTTTATCATCTTCAGCAATATATCACACTTCAAAATGTGTTATTGTTATTATACAGAAAATCTAGGTGGTTTAAAACCACCTATGTATAAACAGCATAACAGAAATGTGAAAATACAATGATTCACCCATTGTACAATATTGTTATTGCATATTTTAAACAATCTCCCAACACAGTTAGAGAAACACATTTCATTTGTGCAAATGTGAGACATGAATTCAATCAAACAAAATCAAACAGAAGTAACAAATATCAACCTCTCACTAAGTTACAAAATATTTAAAATCCTTTATTGTGAGCCAGAAGCATTAAAAACACACCTATGTGTATTGGATTGCACCTTCTTCAGAAAGTGCAAGTATCTCTCTCGTGTGTGATCATGAGTGAGAGGTGAGGACAATTTAAGGTCACACAGGGTGTGCAGAGAGGGGGCTTCACTCATTCAGTTCTTCTGAATGGGTACAAGGGGTAGAAACTACTTAGCTTCAGAATAGTTTTATTGAGGGTGCTGAAGGGCAGTAATTTTATTTTAACAGGGACCATTTTTACTGTGAGCACTAGAGGGCAATTGGACTGTTGGACTATCTTAGGGCAGATAGTTTTGTTTAACATTTTCATAAAAATTGAGACTATACGTAATAGGAGAGATCAAAGTCTTCATTTAGGCCTGGGTACTGTGGCCTTGAGGGCAAAAATCCAATAGGCTTCTCTTTGCTTCAGGCAGTGAATCTTGTCCCCACCTCTGGCATCCAGTGTGATCGCTTCTGTGCCGTTTCAGGGTGGAGTCATTTGAGTGGTATAATGTCTGACTATTCCAAATAATGTCTGGCCATTAGAAAATTTAGGTTTTCATAATGAATGGCATATCTGTGCTCAGCCACTCTATCTGTGAGCCTCGTTTTGGTGATGCACACAGAAACACTCACAGGTTCACTGAAGGCGGTAGATCACATGGGTTGTCTTACAGTTGATGTTCAAACGATCAAACAATCAAACAAGTGAACAAGTGAAACAAGTGAGTGAATAAATTATGACTACAGTGTATAGCGCTTTGACAGGCAAGTTTACATTAACTGTCTCATAAACAATATATATGTCTATTATCATAGACATATATTATGTCTATAGACATACAAATATATAATACAAATCTTATCAAATATATGCAGTCCCATTAAATGTAGTCGCAGTCTACAGTGCTGTGGAGTGGCACACCTCGCCCAGCTGGTACTTGGCCTGACACTGAGGAGAGTGCAGCGGGTCCAGGCCTTTGAAGTTGAGCTTGTGAAACTCTGCCGTGATGGCAGACAAGGACTTCCCTTTGGTCTCTGGGAGAAACATACCGACGTACAAAGAAGATAACAGGCACACTGCAGCAAATGGCACGAAGCAGAACTCCTTCAACCCACTCTGGAAAAATAGCAAGATTTTAAGTGAGAATAAAAATTCTAATGAGAGTCTATACTATTGTCCTAATAGACTCATTGATGTGTAACACTGAGGAACAAAAGTAGTATGAAAGTAATAGGCTATAGGAGCATGATTTCATAAATTCATTAAAATTGATGTGCCAACACATCCATTTTAAGATAATTAATAGAAACATACTGCAGATTTACACAACTTGTCCTTTCTCTATCATAATGCTAGATATAATATTCCTTTTAATAAATTACTGACCACTAGAAAAGGAAAAATCATCCCGACAATGAAAAGGTTGATCCACATCATGGAGCCAGCAATCATATAAGCTGCAGGTCGTGCTGACTGATTAAAGATCTCTGTGGGCAATACACCAGTAACTCCAGCTGGAGGAAGAAAGGCTCTTTTAGATCATTATATTATTCTATGTTTCTATTTTTAGTTAAAAGTCTCTTACCTGGCCCCATACCAAAACTGAGAATGTATGTGAATATACATGCCATGCTCAAATATGGCATCCATGAAATATAATGCTGTTTAGGAGAACAAATAAAGTGAACGTGAAACAGGTTAGAATGGTTAGAAAAACAAGGTGATGACAACAGAATGATGGTGTTGCCATGGCAATTGCAGCCATCTTGTGACTGTAAGAAGAGCAAAATTCTGACAAATAAAAATATAAACACTAAAATTTTATTTTTCTTAAAAATGACAAATAATGACAGTTTTGCAGTCTTAATGAAGTAGAATTAAAGGTAGATTAGGTTAGTATCCATTGTTGTCTGTGTGCCTCACCACCGGATATATGGATAATAAGTCACTGTATTATTATATTTTATGCAGATTTACAGTGTGTTTACATGTCAGTACACCACCTGGAATAACCATACTGTCACAGTAAATACGATATTGACTTATTGTTCAATATACAGTTGATGGAACTATCATTTTTGAGGGTCAATATTTATAATAAGTACTTTTTTGTATTAGTGGGAGACATTTTGTTATTTTTCTGTACTATGAGATTTGAGCTGTAGAGGGTTGATTTATGAACTATCTTTATTATCTATATTAATTAGCCACTTAAGTGTTGAATTTATTTTATTTATTGCAACTCATATTTTTGTTAACAATATTGTACAGTCAGAATACATTTTGGGGAATAATTCTGCTTTATGGTTTGGTTTCATCTGCCCTCTGTTATCATCTGCATTTATGGCACTTCAAAATAAGTGCCATTCCTACACACTTTAAAATTTAAAATTACTATACTTTTTATCACTGTAGTATTTATCATATAGCTTAACATGAATATTAGATAAAACACAAAATTCATATTAAAAAAAGCATTGAAAAATTGTAGTGAAAAGTCACATTTTACAATCAGAACATGACTTCTGGAACAGGATGTCTATAGGTTACCATAGGTGCAATGAAAAATTTGTGCAGTGAAAGCTGTACTATACCTCAAATGAAAGGGCAATTGTGAAGACCACAGCCCAGACAGTCATCAGTATAAAGCCACCCATCAGCATGAATCTGCGTCCTTTGCGCTCAATCAGCAAGTTCTACAAAGATCGCAATTATATTGATAGATAATTATATCAAGTTTTCAGTGAGATGCATATTAAAAATTAAATAGCATGTTTGTTTTTTATAAAATTCACTTGATATTGTTTTTGTCGGTAGAGGACAAAACCAGAGAGGTGTATAGCTAGCCAATGGTGTGATTAGAATTCACTATTTATCTAAATTATACCCCCTGGCAAGCACTTCTTTCAGATGTGAAAGAAAGATGGAATTGAAGTGTATTTTAATCTAAAATGTTCTTATGCTTAATTAAAAAACACTGTTATACAATAGCAGAATGCTTAAGGGTACATGAGACAAAAAAGATTGGGAACCAGTGATTTACAGTTGACAATGGATCAACTGTCTGCAAAACCATAATAAATAAATAGTTAAATGTAAGCCAAGAGCATTATGCGTCTTACATAAACATTAACGTAGCATTTGCATTACAGACTGGAGAAAAATGCAAACGACACTGCCACTGTAGCCTGTTACATAACATGCCAGATAAATAGTACTTACACACATGATGCAGGCAGTAAATTCACATGAACCAGTGCCTATTGTAATATACTGGACTTTATCAGCAGAGATCCCGGCCTCTTTGAAAACATATGAGGCATAAAAGTAAATCTGCAATAGAAAATGGCAAAATAAGACTTAGACGCTATTGTGATTGTATAATGCCTAATAAGCTCCTGTTGGCCTAATTTAAAAATAATCTAGCAACCTCAGTGCACATTTAAAACCTATAAGTGGCTTTGTACAAAATCTAAAAAGTTAGGACATAGTTAAAGTATAGTAAGTAATGTACAATAAAAATCAATCTATCATATGGTATCCATTCAGAAAGATATGACACAAATTTAATAAAATAATATGATTTAACAGTTACAATAAATTATCGGCTATAATGGCAGTATTTTGGATCAAGGCTATGAGTTATGGGTCTGTGGTGTACACTTATTAACAGTTCACTGTAATTGGTTAAATCCTGCTGTCACTCACTGAGAGCTTTACCAAGGCCTAGTCAATACAAACAGTGGGTGGGGAGAAGTGTCTGTGTTTGAGCAAATAGCAGTAGAAATTAAAAGTTAAAAAAGGGATAGCACTTTTGACCTCTGCGCTAAAACACTGTGAAATCTGTATAGTTCGTACCGAGTCATTTCCACAGAGCTGCATGGCGCTGCTGACCACGATGACGGAGATAAGTTGCCAGCGCACGGCCCGGTCTGAGAAGAGCTCCCAGGGCCGACGGGGCCTTACGCCTTTAGATTGAGCCTGCTCCTCCAGAATCTCATCCAGCTCACTGCTCTCCACTTCACAGCCTCGCAGACGCCGCAGAGCTAATCATGGAACACAAGGGCCATACCAATTTTATAGCAAAAGAAATGTATTATTATTTATTGCAGTTCAGTTGTAAATTTTATAAAATTAATATCTATAATAAAGTGTATTAATTAAAAGTTAAACAATTCAGTTCAACAATAATTTTTTTCACAACCTGATATTCAAGTTTGATTACATAATCATTCTCAGAATGTGTGGAACCCATGAGCTTGTCTCTATGGAGCTGTTACTGTTTTGCCTGGAATGTCCTAAAAAAATGATCTCTGTCCTTGGAGACAGGAAGCTCATAGTAATATAGCATGTCTATATATAAAGCAACAACAACTTCAGTAATTGAATAAACGCAATGTAGATACTGTTGTATTATAGAAACATTCTAGGCAATATAACTCATAATATATGGCATTGCCTTATGTATTTGCATTGCTCCTCACAGTTGTTAAGTTACAAAGTATACCTTTCATTTTTTTTTGTTTTTGTCTCTTTAGTTTGATTACATGCAACAATGAAGCAGGCAGTAAGATTAGAATACAGTTACTTTGATCTTAAATTACATTTGATAAGAGAGGAATTATCCTGTTTACTGAAACAGATTGGTACAATATATGCATGTTGCAGCTGTCTACCATTCAAACAGCCCTCCTTGTCCTCCCTGTCGATAAGCAGGTATCTGGGGCTCTCAGGGAACCAGGGCAGAGTAAGAAGCTGAATAAAACCAGGAATAGCATTACTGGCCAAGAGATACTGCCAACATGGCTCACTCCCCAAAATCTCCCTATAGATAAAGACAAATATTAGACATGCAAAAGAAGTCATCTGTGTCACTTTTCACAAACACCTTTTCACACCTCAGTCCAACCACCTGTCCCAGGACGACACCAAACGCTGTGAACACTGCTGAAGATAGAGATACGGCTCCTCTCAGGTGCTTAGGTGCACTTTCTCCAAAATACATGGGCTGGACATTCATACTGATTCCTGCAAAATAAAATGTAAATAATTTTAAAAACACGCACACATCTTGTTAATGATCCATTCTCGAGGTCTCACGTAATTGGTCTTTATAGTCCGACTATGCAGTAATTTGCACATTGTGGTTTGTAACTTGCATGCAACACTGCTTTAGGCAATTTTGGATTGTGCTGCATTTGAGGCTGCTTAAGTATACAGAAAATGTAGTTTTCTCCCTTCTCCCTATCCCTGCCAACTGCCCTGTACTTACTTGCAATTATTTAAAACATTAACACTCTGCGTCATACATTTAGGGTTTGAAAATTCCACTACACAAACAAAACACAAAAAATGTGTCAATGTGTAATTCCTCAGTTATCCTCAGGTAGGTATAAAAATTTAATTCTGACAAACTTTTTCTTTTTTCCAGCAGATATAAGGCAGTATCCACCAGCAATCTGACCAGAAGCTGCTTAAATGAGCTGTGAAACATCTTATTCAAAAAACTTGACAGAACTGAATTTTTCTTTTGACTTGAGAAAATCACTATTAAGAGGCGGAGCCTATCAGTTCTGCAGTTATGAAGTGTAAGTCAAATAATTATTTACATATATTATAGTTTAATACTAAGTACTTGAAATATTACCAAAACATACTGTACATCTATAAAAGCAAACAAACCTACCAGCATTAATTCCCACTAGCACCCGTGAAATTATGATCATTTCAAAGGACTTGGCAGCTCGGCTGGTCACAGCAAGGAGTGCACCACCCATAAGGAAGATGTTGTTCAATAGTAAGCATTTTTTCCTGGAAAATTTCAAGATGTTTGGAGTTAAAATCTATTCCTTCTAGATGAAAAAAAACATTTGGTAAAAGATAGTAAATGAATAATCCATGTTTTGATCATTAACAGTGGAAAAACTGCCAGTGTAAACCTTTGTGTTTTTATGCTGCAACATTGTTATTTTTACCTTCCAAAATGTATGGTCATTGGGCCCGCAAGTAAGGCTCCGGCCAAGCCCCCCAAAGAGAAAATTGAAACTATGACTGTCCAAATTAAAGTCACTTGATAATCCTCCAGCTGTATTTCCCAACGCTCTTGAAATGTTTCATTGATGAAAGTCTGAATAAACTGAAGAAGAGTTTTGCACAGTTAAACATTACATTACATTTAACACTCACTCAAACAGATTTTGCAGACAAATCCTTTGACCCCTGTGCCCACAGTAAGGATGTAAACTCTATTAATCCATATACATTCCAACTCATTAAGGTTAAGGTACATTTGTCCCAGTAGGGAAATTGGTGCGCTGCATTTGACCCATCCTTCAGTGGTGCTTCGGTATCTGCTCATGAGCAGTGGACAGTGCAGTGCTCAGGGACACATCTCCTTGATCTTGTTGCTAGGCTTGGTCAGAACTACTTTGATTGATTAAGTTAATTAATTAGTAATGTAATTAATAAGACTACTTTAGCTGGAGGATGTGACCTATTGAATGCGGAATGGCCGAAGGAAACACTTTTACGTACAAAATTATAGAAAACTTACGGTAGTGGGTGCATTCATAATAGCCAAATTGTATCCATACTGCAGGGTCCCTCCAATGGCAGCTGAAGCCACCATTAAGACCAGAGTCAAAGGACTGCCCTGTGGATGAAATCACATCCTCCAATCAATAATTCAGCATGTGTACAATGACACTATACCCTGTCGATATGGTTGTGCAGTACATTTTTAATTTTTTTTAATTGTACTTATTTAAAGCAGGTATGTGAGTATGCAGGGAACAGTGCTGTTCTATGAAAAAAAAAAATCCTTTACATCAATTTATCTACATTTAAAATCATGAAAAACTATTTAGGAAGCACGTATAGGCTACATATTAACATACCTGTATTTGTACTTGAATTAATCAAGTATATAGACAAATTTGTTACTTAATGGAAGTCAGTAGGCTAATATTTGCCACCATTGATAAAGTAGGTAGTAGCTTGAATAGGATTTGCCTAAACTAGAACTACTGTAGCCTAGTAGTCATTACAACTGAGACAAACTTTACCTTGTTATGACAGTTTTCAGGGGAGAAGCACTCCAGTGACAATTTCACTTACTTAGATTAAGATTGTTTATGCATTTGAGCGCTAAACACAGTATTCCATATCATAAATGAAAAATACAAGTAATATGAATAAAAATGGAATAGCTCTAACTACCTTTTGTCCTCCAGGGTTGGACATGCTTGCTGGCATTCGTCACAGTACAAACTCAACTCCAAGAGCCCCTCAGATGTATTGTGTGCCTAGGTTATAGCAGTTTCAGGTTCTGCCCACCATTTCTCAGCTTCCAATTAGAGCCCTCACACACTTAAGACGAGGCCTCCTCTCATGAAGGCGCACATGCTGACCGGTGTACTTTACAGTGCCCAAGCGAATGGAACACAGTTGTACCGCTTTGACGTCACAGCTCTGGGATAGTGAGAGATTAAAAACAACACAGGCCCTATAGACTTCATAGGTTAAGCGAATCAATTAACAGTGAGTGAAGTTTGTCTCAGTAGTTTGTTAACGAATCAATGTTTCTGTAACTTTCAGGTCTCTTTCGGGTAACTTTCAGGTCTCAAATGTTCAAGTTTGACATTTTGTGGTTGCCCAAACGTGCAATCGTCCAGCAGATGGCGCTAAAGGATCAACATTCACCCCCTACTGAAAAGCAAATCCACTGACGCACCGACGTTTATATTTGATACATTTATTTTAGAAAATTTATTTAACGCAATGTTTATTCTTACCGACTGGTCTATTAAGGCATAGGTTTAATTACAGCAAAATGAGATGTGCTTTTCTGTTGAACATTTTTACAGAAGCAAATTGGCATGGGATCATTTTCACTCCAGCAACATTTCTTTTGAAGTTTTGCGCAAGTGCATAAATCGTGCGTAAAGCTCAAATCCCCACACAGATGCGCTTCTTTCATCCACATCCAGCGTGGTGCCATATCGGGGTCATAATAAGAAGACACACCCTCCACCCCCTCCCTCTCCGCCTGTAATTGGCCAGTCACTGACAGGATTACACGGGTTTCCTCAATTGAACGCCAGGCAAGGCAAACGACAGGGACCGCTGTGCATTTGGCTAAAACATAAACAAGGATTATTGATCAGTTTTCGTCACATTGGTCCTGTGGTGAAGACACAGATATCACCTTTGTGTTAATACGGATATTTCTCCTGTTCGTGTGTGTGATCATTGGATTAAATGTGTTATTTTCCACTGCCGGTCCCACTGGAGTCCCCTGTGCCACTAATGACTAATGTGGTTTCTAAAGACACGGCTGCGCTTGACTGAAGATCCTCTGCACACGCATCATGATGATGGCAAAGATTCTCTGGGACACGATCTTATTAATAAGTGGTAAGTATGTAAAAGTGACTTTACTTTTTTGTCAAATGCCATAACCTTTTTGAAGAAACCGTATGTAGGTTAGTTATGATTTAAGCCTTTATTAATATCTATTGTAATTTTAGATAAATGTACAACTTTGAATTACAAAGTGCTAGTTTTAAGTTTATCCTTGGTCCCAAAATGTGCATTGCTTCATTCACATCCAGCATTCTATGTACAAAATACAGTTGGATTTGTTTGTACATTTTGCTTAGTTTCATAATTCCCCCAAAGCTTCCCATGTTCTTCTGTATTCAGATTAATGTTGGTCTCTTTATGTAACTGAGTTCTTGTCTAAATATTGCTGGGTAAATCCTTGTGTCTGTTCCAAATACTTTCCAAAAGCCTTTCTCTATCTCTGCATTTATTTACTGGTTTATTTATAGGCTTTACCCTCTTCATTTAGCCTTCCCTAGTTGCTCTCTGATATTAGATGACCACGTTTTCTAGACTTACTACTAGACACTAGACCCACTACCCCTCAGGATCCAACTGTAGGTTACCTGACACCCCCCATTGTCCCATTAAACCACACTACAATAATGCCCCTTTTTATATTTCTTAGGTACTTTTAGTTTATCTTTGATTCTCAATGGTGAGTTTACTGTCATCTTTCTATTACAGGCTATTGTTGCTATCATAGGTCAAATGTCTAGTGTAACGTTTCTGTGATTCCTTTCACAGGGTCCCTCTTTACATTTGGAGCAGGGCAGAACAATTCAACTCTTAGTAATGCCAACATCTCCTCTGAGAGTAACCCCACAAGTTTGCCATATTTTTCAACAAATAGCTTTTCGTCTGCGAGCCCAACAAACATTGCAACTCGCACAATAGACACCACACCTATTAAAAGTAAGTATTATTGTAGCTTTTACGTTTCCTTTCACTGTAGCCAAGTTTTTGAAGATGTTTGGATCATAGTTTCCCCACTGAGTCTGCCCCTTATGCCAACAATGTGCTTCAATGTGATAATAAATCCTCTTAACCATATTCTTGTAAATCTAAGAGCAAGAGAATCATAATTTTACTAGTCGGTTGCACATCAGCATATCCCAAAGGCAGTATAGGATTTCATTTCATTTTGTATGGTTTGCATGGTAAGGATTGATGGTTTGGTTGGTAGGCAGATGCTGGGGGACAAGAGGGAGCTTTGAGTCATTCTGAAAGGAGAAAACAATGCATATAGGCTGGCGTCCAAAAACGCATTTACTGTTGGAATGGACTGTGATAAGACGACTATCTCTTGCTTAAATACCACTGTGACATAAGCCAATATGGAAAACACTAGCTACTATTTAGAGCTGCTAATTTGGGAATGTGTCTTAACTGTATGCCTTAACGTTCCAGTCTGACAATGTTAATTTAATCAATGTTTGGCCTGCTGAAAACTGAGATTCTCCAACTACAATAAGATAGAGTTTCTTTAAAAATAAATGTCTCCCGGAGGCGTATTTTTGGGTTCTTATGATTTAGGTTAAAGGATTTGGATTTCAAAGTGGTGCCAGAGGTTATTTTTTACTTTTCAGAATAGGTGGGTTCAACATGAGAATAAGAAACGTAACAAAAGGGAATGTCAGAGAGTTTAGTATGTAGTTTGTGCCCTTTTTAGCTGTTTAAAAGACTAAGACTGTTCTTGCTGTCATTATATTTACTTATTAGTCAATAATCTTTTTTAGCCAAGTCATGTTTTCTACTTAAGAATCTAAAATAATTTAAATATAGAGGCTTTTTAGTACTGTTATGTTAAGCCAAAACAAGACTAACTATTTACTTCAGAGGACTTTTTACACATTTATGTAATTATCTGTAATATTTGTTGTGTTGTGAGTTTGATAGGGCTGTGATGGAAAAGAACAGTAGCTGTAGGTTTTTTAATTTTTTAATTTTTCATCATTCTGAAATCTACGGATCGGTTAATAAGTGACAAGTGAAGAGCTGGGCTGCATAAAATAGAAAAGGGCTGCATAAAATAGAAAAGTCAAGAACATTTAAATCAACGAAACAGCAGATTGGCAAAGGGATCAGATCACTACTAGATTTATCCTAACCTGTTGCAGTTTCATATCTGATTTTTAAACGTGTAAACTAAAACATGTGCTCTCGTGCCCAGAGTTTGTGGCGGCAGCAGTTCGGTCTCACTTTGACGATTGTCCCGACTCCCATCGTCACTTCTGTTTTCACGGAACATGTCGCTTTCTCATTCTGGAGGAGACGCCTGCGTGTGTGTAAGCACCTGCCTCTTTATTATTACTACGAACAATGCTGTGCTTAGTCATGCGTTTCTAAAATGTCATTTTGTCATGTGAATAAAACGGGTCATTTCAAAGGTCTTTCGACACATAACATAGATCTGAGCAATGAATAGATTATAATTTAAACTAGATCCAATCATTTCAAATCAAAGTTGTGGATATTTTTGGAAGTTTTTTGTGTTAGAGCTTGTCTTATTTGTGTTTGAAATTAATATTGTAAGCATTTGATTGAAAAATAGAGATAAACTAATATGAGAAAATTTAACTTTTAGCTTTTATTAGTAAAATCAGCTTGAAGTGTGTTTAGAGTTGGTTGGTTTTACAATTGAAAGAGGTCAGATTTGCAATATTTTTGTACACGTGTCAAGCTCTTAAAAGTGACCTGTCATAAGAGTGGAGGTAGTTGCAACAGGAAAAATAAATTTGCATATCGACACCTTCCTAAAATAATCACATAAGTTATTTTTTCAGGTTTTTCAGCATTGCATTTTTTTTGCCAAAGGAAAACTTAGGCAAAAAGTGACATAGGTAATTATTTTAGGAAGGTGACGATATAAAGTTTTCATAGCGAAGATTTGATATGTGAAACTAAGATTTGTTCATGCTAAATGATGCTTTATAGGTGTCATCCAGGTTTCGTGGGGATACGATGCGAGCATGCAGACCTGTTGGCAGTAGTAGCCACCAAAAATAGTCAAAACACCTACGCCACAGTATTAGTGTTCTGTGTCATCAGCGGCATCCTCTTGGCAGTGCTTGTTACTCTTCTACAGTAAGTAACAGGACTTCAGTATCATTACCTTTCATACACACAGCACTGTTTAGTTAAGTTGTTTCTTGTTTAGCTGCTGGTGGAGACAGCTCTGCCGTCGTAGGAGATATGCACATCACTATGCCTCTGAGAAGAACAGCAGTGGTGTGTCCTACTGGCCATCAGAAAGTGGTATGGAAAGCTACATAATGAGATTAGATAAAAAAAATATGTCATCTATATTGCATATTGATTTGAGGTGTTTTTATAGTGTGGTCACAACCTCCTCCTCCACTTGAAACTCAAACAGAGCCAATTGGGTTCATTTCAGTGACATCTATTATTTAACTACATCAAACTTGCCTCATCTCCAATAAACGGCATTTAGTGCTTCACATTTTAATTTACCAGAAATCTGCAAAGTTTTTCAATATTCTGTTTTTAATTTGTAAGATAACTTGTCAGTCACACACTCCCTCAACTCTGGAAGATAAAACTAGTCTAGATTACATGTAAAAAACTATAGAAAAGTGTGCATTGTTGGCTGCATTCAGATATAACCATCAAATATTGAAATTCTAAGCTAACACACATATATTTATTTCAGTGGTTTAAGAACGAGCTGCGAAGATGCCTTGATGGGTCTTGAGCTGGCTGCATCTTGCGTTTGGCTTTCGTTGTGTGTTGGACCCACAAAACTTCTAGCCTTCAAGTGATGTTCCCAAGATCTGATGAGGAAATCCTGGGATTATAAAAGTTGGATTCAGTTGACTAATTCGGCAAGAGAAAAACATTTTCCATGTCTACACCATCTATGGAAATCTATACAGCAACCAGCAGCTCTCCACCCAGATGATGGAGAGAACTTTTGGTAGAGAATGAACTCTTAACAGGCTTTATTCAGGTAAAAGGACGACCAGGTTTCACTGTCTTGAACCAAAAGCCTTCAATTCCTAATAAAGGTTTTTAAGGCAGCACATTTTTCACAATTTGATGAGCACAGAATATTTTTTTATTATAAGGTGAAGGGACATACCACTGGTTTAAAGTCATTTATGGTCTGATTTTAAGGAACTCATTGCACTGTTTCTAATTAGGAATTGACCACTGGACAACAATGTAAGCGCATAAAAGATCCTGGATAAACAAGGATTCCCACTGGTGAATTATGGAGTGCAAACACACAAATTGTGTGCTTTAAAGTTCACTGTTGTGAAACTGAAGATGAACTCTATTTGGTCAGTTTTATTTTTTATTCCTGAACTATACTTGAATATTCTCTGGCATGCTATAACTCAACTCACTTTGTGGATATGTCACAGTTTATTTGTCTTAAAAGTCTGCACTGTTTAAATTTTACTCACTTTTGGAGATGCTTCTACAGAGATGCCCAATTATTAATGTTTTAACCCTGATCACTAAAAGGGTCACGTGGTGGAGCACATCCTATCTAAGCATGTTAGCACTTACATTTAAAAAACAAAATTGTACATTTGCACAATTCATTTTATATCTGAACCATTATAGCTTTGCCGATTTTTAACTATAATTATCGTTAAACTGCATTAAAATAAATTGCTTATAAGGAATATAAAAATGACTGACAATTGGACGCGTTATTTTTGATTTGAGGCATTTGAGCCCATATTTTTGCTTTGTTTACATGACCTTGTATTTGTGTTTGTCTCTACGGAGATGTCTTTTTTATTCGTGTTTTACTTTTCTGATATATTTTGTGTCTATATATTCTCATTTATTTTTCAATGTTGAATTAAATATGAAACAGCACGTCTGTGTTGTATAATTTGATACATCATCCTAACATTACACTAACTACAGAAGCTCATTGATTATCAAATTCAGTTTTTTCAGAATCCATAATTCTCTTCTTCTGTCCTTTTGTTGAATTATTTCAATATGGAAAATGGCCATCAACATGAAACTCAGGTCCTTGGGCATATTATGACAAAGAGTGCATTTCCTGAGTGCTTTTATAGCTGAAGGAGATGTTTCAGTGCTTTTTGTGCAGTCACTGATTCGTCTCCTCTTTGAGCTCTTAATATAGTTTTATGTCTCAAGAAGAATCGCTTCACTCCATTCAAGTGAGCCACATCCGGTGTACAGTAATTTTTATTCTATAACATGGAGTTTGATGTATATCTAGTCCTTTCACTCTTGATGTGAGGAGCAGCATTTTGTTTCACAATCCCATTATGTCTGCAATTGGATTTCTGCACAGCCCTTTAGAGCCGTCTGGCTGAGCTTCTAAACCTGCTTTGATTTAAGCAGCTCTTGTGGATGTTTTCCTGAAGATACACTTAAGCCTTTAACAAATAATAAAATGTATGGAAAACCAATACAAGTATAATATCAATGCAAAATAATCTGGGTTCATGCAGATTTAACATTACAAGATGGGTAAATGTTGTAAACAGAGTAATTCTGGTTTGCCATTTTTATTTATCTTTTAACCTGTGAATGGTGTTACTATGATCTGCTTTGGTCCAGATGGTTTAGAGCTGTCTTTAGTCAGGTATTAAGGTTAAGCGACTGTGGCCTGTGTTCACTCCTAAAGACACAAACCACTTTAAACTGGCTATGTAAACTGGCTAAACAAATCCTATGAAAGGAGCAGAAAACTTTCACATTATTTTCTATGCATTTCTTCTCATCAAGTGAAGATATTATACTCTACCTACATTATTTGAACTGTGTCCTCCCCTTAAAAAAAACAAAACAAGTTGAGTGCGTCAAAAATATATGTATTTTATGAATTATTTTTGGCCACAATAAAAAACAAAGAATGAGAAAACTTTTATGTGTCTTTCATGTGCAACCAGGCATAATTGTGATACTGACAACAACCTTTTAATACTTTAATACTTAGTTATTCCCAGTGTTATTATTTATAAATTATTTATTTTATTTACAATAAATGTCTTTGTTAAGCCAGAATGAAAATGCCTGTCTGACTAAACTTCATCTCCCAACTCTCAGCCTCAGTCCATCTGCTCCTGCAGTCGTGATGGCAGCTCTTCTAAAGAGTTAAGACGGTGTTCTTCAGGAACGATGTCAGACTGATTGTATTTGTAGTCTCTGTCTAAAAGAAAGCCATGGATGCCAACAGAGCTAGAGGCAAGGTAATCATTGAGGTAGTGGTCTCCAACATGAGCTACTTGTGTAGCAGAGACCCCACACTTATGCAGAGCCTGTTCAAAGATTAGGGAACTAGGTTTGGCTACACCAGCCTCCTCCGAGGTCATCACAAAACTGAAGTGTGACAACAAATCACATGAATTCAAAATAGTCTCCAAGCGATTATCAAAGTTGGATACTATGCCCTGCTTCAGGCCAAGGGAAGAACAAGCCTCCAGAGCCTTTTTGGAATCATCAAATACCTGTAACAATATACATTTATCTATTATTCAAATTGATACTACTACTACTATTATTTAAAGTGTCTTAAATGGTATATTTAATTTGATTTACCTCCCAGTTCTGTGCATTGCAGAAGCTGTGATAGAGATTGTGTGACACTGTCTGAAGAAGTGCAGGATCTTGAACTCCACATATAGAAAAAGTGTCTTGCACCACAGCGGTCCACCAGCTGTGTCCATTCAGACCTTGAGCGATGCCATAGTTTGGATATCTGCTTGAGTAACTTTTATATACCTGACGAAAGGCAGAGTTGACCTCCACAGGCTTGAGATTGAGGCCAATTCGCTTAGCCTCTCTGCAATACTGCTCTCCCACTGAAAAACGCACCTTTAGCAGAGTGTCCTTGACGTCCCACAGCACCCATTTCAAAGCAGGACGCATCACACCTTGAGGAAGACAAGGGGAGCTTAGCTTACTAGATGATTTCATTAACAGTACAATATCTATGATTAACAGTGCATCACATAGACAAAGGCCTAAATTATACTTGAAAAATCAGCATGAAAAGGACAGAATGGAAATTTGATCTAAAATGTGGGATTTACAAGTACATTACAGTGTAGTTAAATTAAACAATAATCAATTATAACTTGAGTATAAATATATGATGTTTTTGTATTTCATTGAAGGTGTAGGCCTAAGTGTGGGACGTTATTATGGACCTACCTAGGAAGGCCATAACCAATTAGGTAAATAAGAGTTAATAAAGCTCATAATCATAACTCACTTCATTAAAAAAATAAAATAAAATAATAAAAAATCTCAACCTAAATGTAAATGCACACAACATAGGTCTTCATTCTTGAGATTTAATGACCAGTCCAGCTTATGCTTGTATGCACAAAAGCGCAGAATCAAAACAGTCATTAAACAAACACCAAATGATTAGCTAACACTAATCTCCAACAGTATTTGATGATGTCCAAAACTATTTGATGATCCCATAAAACTCACCCAAACTGTGCAGCAGATGACACTAAACTGACTTGCCAAAAGTACTTCCGAAACACTGTTCTTCTTCTACGACAAAAGGAAGGAACACCTCCGGCGAAAAGAAGGAGGTGTTTTAAAGTTTTTTTGTTTTTTGTTTTTTTTTTAGCATTTTCCGTTTTTACCTATTTAAGGTTCGCTTTTGACGAAGATATTTGCATATTTCAATCGAATTTAAGGGATTATTTATGCTGTTGCCCTATAAATATTGTGATTACCATTTTGTTATAGTCAGTACAGCCACTCCAGTAGAGGGCGGTATAGAAACATGCCTCGGCGCAGAGCAAGACAAACATAACTGAGCATGCGCCGAACACACGCCGCTAGCTAATGTTGATGTTGGTTTTAAAACATCTTTTTAAACATGTGAATAAAATACTTGCTACAAGACGACTATGGCAGCCCTGCACTTTCGGAGGTTACAGGGCTTGTTCTGCGTGTACAAACCCCCGGGCGTTCATTGGAAATTGGCCAGGGACACAGTAGAAACCAATCTTCTCAAAGGTCAGAAGTTTGCCTTGACATCCTCGAGCTCTCTAGCGCTATATTCATTTATCTTTTTTATGTCTTATTTTAGATTTAAACGTCTCAGCGCCCCGTCCTGTACCACAAGAGGTGCGCTTTTTGTTATCCCACGACAGCACAAAAGATGAAGATGCTCCTAAGGCACTCACCCTGTCAGCTGCCAGTGTGCCAGTTCTGTCTGAGCATCCTCTGGGTATCTGCTGCACTATTTTACTATTCTTGATTCCGTTTCTGATGCTTGCTATACGTCTACTCTCTTTCATTGATGCTAACGGTGCATGATGTATCTTTTCTGGTGTAAGGTGATCAGTTGAGATGTGATTTGCCACCAATGTTCCACGGTATGGCATTTATTCTTTATTTCCATGGAGACAAGCAGGCACCATAAGTCACTTCTTTGAGGAGAGGTGACTTATGGTGCTTATGACAATAAGACTTATGACAAGAAGACACCAAGACAATAAATTGAATAAATGCAGGATGAATGACTTAGATGCCATACTGTGAAACATTTCCACAAGGAGGTAGCACTCTCAATTAAAAAATTCCATAATACACAGTGTTTGTCACACTGCTCAGCCTCCCCGGTAAGGTCTATGCATGGATCTATTAAAATAGGGTCTACGCCAGGGGACTGGGGAAAAGAATCCCGCCAATAGTTGAACCTTGGATCCAGGAGGAGCAGTGTGTTTTTTGTCCCAGTCGTGGAACACTGAACCAGCTCTACACTCTACACACACATTTGGTGCTTGAGGGTTCATGGGAGTTTGCCCAACCAGTCCACATGTGCTTTGTGGATCTGGAAAAGGCATTCGACCGGAGGAGGCCCTATGGAAGACCCAGAACATGTTGGAGGGACTATGTCTTCCGGCTGGCCTGGGAATGCCTCGGGGTTCCTCCAGAGGAGCTGGAGGTAGTGTCTGGGGTGAAGGAAGTCTGGGAGTCACTGCTTAGACTGCTCCCCCCCATGACCCAGCCCCGGATAAGTGGAAAAATATGGATGGATGGATGTTTGTTTGTCATGAGGAAACTATTCTCAATTTAAATGCTCAATTTTAATGTTACTTTCTTTTTTTTTTTTTT
>KN490648.1:11808-39152 GCA_000787155.1 Scartelaos histophorus | reverse complement strand
AGTCTGAGCACAGCTAATGTCATACATCAACAAGAATGCCTGGGCTCGGTGGAAGATCTGTTTTGTCATGCTGTGAAATCTACAAATGTCATAATGAGATTATCAGAACATTACAGAGTAATTGTGAAATGGGCTGTGATGACATTTATTTGTACTTGTGGCAATAGGAACTGTTTTAATACCTCTGTCTGACACAACCCTCCAAGTTATTTGGAGTTGGGGTTAGTACAAAAACACATGGATGTTTGCATTGTGGGCCATGTTGATATCTTTTAAGTATTTACATTTACTTTTATGAAGCCAAATATATATATCTAATAGCGGTGTTCCAACAGCTAGCAATGATGTGCCAAACCCATTCTGTAGCAGGTTTCAACTTGGCTCAAAGAACACTCGTGATCAGGGAACTGTTGGTTGACTCATATTTAAACTACCAATAAACTCCTACAGACACTCCAGCTCATGTGTTCAAAAGTGAGTATATTTTGCAAATCCTTTCTGTAGACTTGCACAGAGTATCTCCTTGAGGACAAGGAACAACTCAGTCTTAAAAGAACAAATTGTCTTTGACTCAGTAACAACCAGTTACTCTTGTCATGTATTCAACAGTGCACAGCAGAGGACAAGACCTTGAAAACAAAATAGCATGTGCTTTTATTATGCTTCTGATTTGGATGACAGATAGCATGACATATATAAAACACCTTTGAAAATACCTTTGAAAGACTGCATAATAATACATACCTCTCCTGCCCAGCTGTATCCCATAGATGCAGCACAACATTTTTCCCATCCACAACCACTGTCCACTTGTATGAATCCATTCCTGGAGTTAATAACAAAGATAATAGCATAAGTAAAAGGGGGAGATAAATATGAGCACATTGACATTAGTAAAAGCATTATCATTTTATGTTTGACTCTTACCAATAGAGGCTGGGATATCTGAGGAAAACTTTCCACTCTGAGCCCTCTGCATAAATGAGGTCTTGCCCACACTGCTGTCTCCGATCATGACGACCTCATACTTACTGACACTCAGATCATAACCTGAGGAAGATACATTAGGAAATGTCATAGTTAATTGGCTGGAGAGGCACTGTTTAAGCACCAGAACCAAGTACATCTGAAGTATAACTTAGGAAAACTTTTTTTTTGGTTATATTTTAGTATTACTGGCAGTCAATAGTCCTGAGCAAAGTTGATGTGACTCAAGAGTGGATAAGAAGAAAAGAAAGGGCACTCATACAACACATTTTCCACAGATGCAATTTCTGGAGTATTTTGACATATATAAATGAAGAATAGATACACAAAAACACAATCTACTTGTGGATGTGTCAGATACAAGTGATCATTTCATTACTCTTCAATCATTACACTAGGTTTGACACTTGAATGTTGGAAAAATAAGGTCTTGTTTACCTGCAGCAAGCCTGATATTGCTCTGCTGGGCCCGGCGAACATTCATAGAAGGTTGAGGCAGTTGTTGTGGAAGTTTCTGACTGTAATGGAAAAAATATAGTCTTTTAAGAAAGCTAAATCTAGGGTGTAAGATCACATTTGCACATATTTGGAATTTTGATCCACCACTTAAGAATCACTGCTTCATACTGAATAAAACTCACCCCACAGGCCTCGAGTCCCCTTTAATATTGAAAGCAGAGGCAGTGGAAAAGGATTTGTCTCTTTCCTGTAAAAAAAAATAACAAAGATGAGAACATAAGAGCAAACCACTGTAATGTTTGTTTTCAATATAAACATGAAGCTCTCAGTTACACCATTAAATATGTTCACAACACTGATGAAATTGCATTGCCAACCACATCTTCCTCTTTGTTTTGTGACACCACTTCTTGAAACAAAATGTTCAAACAGAACATACTAGTACAGGTCAATGCAAAACCTTGTAAGAAATAAACATTTAAATTAATAATGTACTACCATATTTTTTTCTGGTGCACCAGCTGCTTGTCTCCATTGCATCAATTGTTCCGCAGTGTGGCATTAAACTCATCTTACATTTGACCTGTAATATAGCCTGGTGGAGGGACTTAAAATGACTATATCACACTTTTTAATGTTATAATATTTCCTAATCAAAAACATACCTGAAGTTGTGTTTCATTCACCCATGTTTAACACACAAACCAAGCATGTTTAGGCTGAGTTCTAAAAAGGGAAAACTTCATGACATCACAAGGTGGAACAGAGCATTTTGAATTTATAAAGGCCCTCTAGCTACTTGCAAGGAACAGCAAAAAGACTCAGAGCCTCCGTATAGTAAGCCCACAGTGGCAAAGGACATAATCTGTTCCGTTGAAACCAATGAAAATAAAGTGCAGGCATCTGTGAATCAATGTCAAGTCTCTGTACCTAAGTCTGTAAGTGGAAATAGGATATCGGACATGCAAGGGTATAAGCCTGCAATTTGTGACAACTGTGAAGTCAATCATTCTAGTACCCCTTGAACGGACGAAGGCACTGAACGAGACAAATTGGATTTTTTTGTTGCTGTTTTTTCTTTGTATAGTTTTGTTGGCTGAAACTACGAATGTTTTAAAAATCAGTCTCTGAGATAATCCAGGAACATTCTAACATGGTTTAAAGCTCATCTGAGTCAATTTTGTGTCATTTAATGCCACTGTAGAACATTCCAGGCAAAACACTAACATGCCCAGGGAGACAAGCAGGTGGCGCACCTTCAACCTATAATAATATAAAATAAAAATCTTACCTCTATTTGAACCAGTTTTGGCACCTCTGCTCTTCGTGCTTCCAGTGGATGTAGGATCTCTTCACTGCCCTTTACCTGCCTGATGCTCTGGTCAGTGTGGGGCTTTCTATGTGACCCCATTTTTCTCCTTCTTGCCACAGCTGCATCCTCTGTCATTACGTCAGAGTGTGAAGACACGTCTGCTTGGCTAGGAGGGGTTTCCTCTGCAGGTATAAGTAATCCAATGTGTCCTTTACTTTCAATATTTTCATTTGGGACATTCACAACAGCCTCTTTTTCGGCATTTATAGGTGCGACTATTTCCTCTGGTGGGCTTTCTTTTTTAGTTGATAAATTCTTACGAGTGGAACCCATTTTCCTCCTTTTGCCCGGACTTGATGGTTGAATTTCCTCACTGCTAATAGGTTCAAGATTTTGCATTGCATCTTTAGTTATGACTTCTATCAATGCAGCTTCCTCTATTTCTTCTTTCTTATTTTCTTGCACTACCATTTGCATTTCTGCTCTATCTTCATTATGCTGTTCATCTTTAACAGTGGCAATGCTAACATTAACTTCTTCAACAGTTGCAATACTTTTTTCCTCATGTATAGCTGCTGTGATGTCAAAAATGGCTGCACTGTCTTCTGGGGATTTTTCTCCGTCTTGTTGCTTCCTACTGAGCTGTGATTTCCGAGTGGAGCCCATTTTTTTTCTTTTTGGTTCAGAAGTTGTCGTCGTGTCTTGAACTTTATGTTGATCCTTTGTTATGTCTTCTGCAGCTACTACGGCCGATTGCATTGCATCGTCATTTTTTGCAGCGATCACTTCCTCTGATCCTTGGTTTGTGTTATCCTGAAGTGTATCATTGTGTGGTAAATCTGCTTCTGCTTTGTCATTCAGATCTACTCTAAAACTACTTTCGACTTCAACTGATTTATTTTCTTGTATATTCTTCTTGTCTTGGTTGGAGAAGTCAACAGTCTGCTCTTTGTCAGGTAATACAAATATTTTTTCTTCAGGTTTTGCATTGTCTTGGTTTGTTAGCTCTGCCTCTACTTCTGATGCCATGTCAGGATTATTTAACTCTTTTTGTGGTTTTGTTGAAGGTGACTGCACAAACTCTGTGATCTTATCAATATCTTGGCTTTCATTGACTGGTTCATCATTTGCGGTGGTTAATTCTGGTTTTCTTTCTTTCATTCTTCGACTTGAACCCAGTTTTCTTCTCAAACCATGGTGTGGCTCTCCAGTAGTTTCTACCTGATTTGGATGCTCAGCTTGAGGCAAAGAAAAGTTATCAGTTTCTTCATGTGCCTCATTATCTGATAAAAATGTTAACTGATGAACATTTATTGCATAAATTCCAGTTTCTGCTTTATTCTCTTCAGTATCTTGAGGTTCTTTGGGTGATTCCTGTCTGAATGATGAATCTACTTCTTGTACATTGTCTGTAATACTGGATTGGATGTTTATTGGATCCTTTACAATCTGCTCCTCCTCAAACAATGCTGCCACTTCTGTTGGTTTTAAGTATTTATCAGTGATTACAACGTCTTCAACTGGCTCCAAGGCCTCATTGTGAACTGCTTCATTATTAACCTGTCTTTGCTTTTTAGTTCTGCGGCTAGATCCAAGTTTTCGTCTGTTTCCGAAGAGCTGTGGGCCTTCATCAGCCACATCTTCCCCACCGACAGAAGCGTCTGGATGTGGAGAAGCCAGAGATGCATTTAATTCATCAGTAAGTGGAATCTGGGCAGAAGCTTTGTCAGAAATGTCTTGTTTTTGAAGACCAACTATAGTTTCATTTTTCTCCATTTCATCTCCAGAGATCTCAGTAGGAACATTGTCATTACTTTTATTTAGTTCTGTTGGATGGTTCTCCTCATCTGCTACTTCAGGTAAATCTTGTATCGAAATATTTTCCGTGTTTGGCGATTCAAGCAGTTCCACCTCAGAATATTGTTTTAGTTTATTATCCTCACTATATTCTTCTGTTGAAACATCTAGGCTGGGTGATTCTTTTTGAGGAATCTCGTCTTTTTCCTCTTGTTGTAGAAGAGAAGAATAGATAGATTCATTCATAAACTGTTCAGCCACTTCTGTATCTCTACTCATAAGTGATTCTGGCCCTTGCTCTAAAATGACTGCAGTACTAGCACCTTCAGACTCATTCTCTGCACTGTGTGTTGCACTAAAAAGCAGTTTGTTTGTACTTTCCCCTAGATCTGCTAAACCTGCAGAGCTGTCATCAACATCTTTATGTGTCACACTCTCGAGACAAGTGTTAACATTTTGTACATCAAATTCTTTGGTTTCATCTAAATGCCGTAGGTGTTCTGTAGTAGCTTGTAATCTGGGTTGTTCAACAGTAGGTTCAGTAGCTGCTTCATCCTTTAACAGTATTGACATGTCAGATTCTTCAATTGTCTCCTCTTTAAAGCTTTTCTCATCAGTTTCTTTGTTTCTTTCACTCAGGAGGCCAAAGTTGACATTTTCATTTGTATGAGTTTTGCTTTTCAGTGTTGACTCTTGAACCACTGCTGCTGTGGTTTCCGTTTTCAATAATCCCTCCCCCTCACAAACATCATCCAGGCTGGTGTTTGGAGAGACCAAAGGTGTATCTCTGTGTACAATTTGAGATTCATGGCTGAGATTTACATCTTCCTCTTGATCTGGGAGGTTTTGACCATCTGACAACACATCTTTAATATTTGTTGAGTCCGCTGAGCTGTTATCTTTATCTTCATCAGTGACACTCCCAGATGATGTGGTTACTTGATCCACAGTTTCAGTCTGTGCTGTCTCATTTTTATCCTCTGGTTCAGGACTAGCGGAAACATTTAGTAAATCAGAATTGTCATTTTGATCAAATTGAAGGAGCGTTTCTGTTGACGGCTGCGTTCCCATTTGTGCTTCAAACATGGGATAACCAAGTTCAGTTTTGTCTTCTGATATAAATTCTGCAATAGAAGATTCTGCAATAGTCTTTTCCCTTTCTAATTCAGAAGGAATTTCACTTGACACACTGCTGCTAATTAAGGTCTCATCTTTAACTTCTTGATGAACAATTTCTTTTTTTTCTTCTTCCTCTGTCGCAAAAAAGTCATGTTCAAAAGTGGCATTGTTTTCTTTTGAGTAGGTGTCGCTTTTTGCTGTGATTCCTGATGTAAAAAAATTCTCAATTGTTTCAGTTTCCTCAAAAACTTGCTGTGTAAAGCTGTCACTGGTTTCTAGTATTTTTGCTACTTCAACATCCTGTACACTGACAGTAATATCTGGATGTGGGGAAGACTGGGGTGTAATTGTTCCATGTGTGGGAGAGGTTTCTAGAGATGCCAGTTCAGAAAGATCTTGCGGGCTAACAATTTTCTCATCATCATGTGGTTTTGTCTCTTTAACTTCCTGTTCTTTAAAATCATCTAACAAATATTCAGTATCTTTGACATTTTGTGATGCATGCATTTCTGGTTGCTCCACTTCTCTGTAAGCGTCATCGTCCTGAGTATTTAGTGCAACTGTGAAATCCGTTGTTCCCAATGTATTGGATATGTTACTCTCCACAGCCAACTCATGACCTTGATCTTGTAATTCCTTTACATCGACATCAATTTTCCTTTGGCTTGAGCTGAGTTTTGCAGTTGGCAGAGAGCTCTCATCACTTGGTTGACAAACTGGTTTTTCAGCATGCCCTGCCTCGTCTTCTGCTTTATTCGGTTTATTATTATCACCATGTGACCCGGTGATGTTGATGTCTTCTTGCTCTATTAATGTGACAGGGTATGTGCTTTCTCCAGTCACACCTGTGGGAAGAGTGGCTTCAAGTATGTCTGGCATTTGTTGTGCAAAGTCAATTTCAGTGAACACACCCTCTTGAGTACTAGCAATATTAGGCTCATTTTGGCCATCATTCAAAGGCAAATCTGATCTGGTTTCCAGGTCAATGTTCGGGATATCACTAGTTTGAGGCATAGATGAAATGGCTTCAGTTAATGTTGATATAGTGGCAACTGAAGACTCACCAGCCGCCCCACTCCCTTCAGTAGAATTTCTTTCAAGTGATTCATCAATGCCTGAAGAGTCCAGAGCCTGTAAATATGAAGTAGTGTCCTCCACTTCCTCTAATGGTTTGTTGCTAACATCCGATTCCTTAAATTGCAGTTTCCCTTTATTTCCACGTTGGGAGCCCAACTTTTTCTTCCTCACAGGTTGATCTGATTGCGTACTGCCAAGATTCAAAGTTAAATCTGCCGTTGCATCTGCTCTTTGTCTACCTTGTAGTAAAGGTGGACTCACTACAGGATCACTGGTCTCTGGAGATTCTTGAGCATTTGGATTTAGAGAGCGACGTTGGGAGCCCATACGTTTTTTCTTTGAAGCAGACATGACTTGTCTTCTTCCCTAGAGCAAATGACATTTAGCCATACATTGTCACTAAGTTTACATACACTTATGCAACAGCATCTTATGGGGGTTAACTATTTCATGTCTTGACAATTGCAAAAACTAAGAGCATTGTTTTTCAGTAGGAAAAAAAAACAAAACACTTTTAAATACCCAAGTGTCAGTTTGATAGAGGCTCAAACGATTTAATTTAATTCGATCCACTTGTTTTTGTGTGTGTGTGTGTGTGTGTGTGTGTGTGTGTGTGTGTGTGTGTGCACGCGCGCGCAAATATGTATATTACGTATTAAGTACTACTTTTATTCTTTATTAATGGAATGCAATGAAGTATCGTTCTTAGGGTGGAACTGCAAGGCCATATCAATATATCATAGGCTACAAAACCATAAAACTTTTTTTTTTTTAACCAAAGTAGGGCTCTTTGGAAAGCTTGAACTTGTTCACACTCTTTTTGCGTTACAAGGTACGACTACGGTTTTTAAAGAACTCTAGCAAACATTTAATTTGTACTTGTGTGCAGCAGACCACCACACTTGCCCCTATAGCATGCATTTACAGAGGCATTTCCAGAGTACAGAATGTTCACTTACCCCTTTGCTGTGGCTGGGCTGCTGTCTCCCGCGTCAGGACTTTGTAGTGTCACTTTAAACTGACTCTTCAACTCGTGAGAGCGAAGTGAAGTTTCTGCAGCAGCACTCGCAACTTCCTGTTCGGCTCACGCTTCCAGTTGTCTCTTAATAGCACCTCCACGCTTCCTCTCAATCACACTCACAAGTTATGCTCGCAGCTCAGTCATCAACACAAACATAAACTCGTGCACATGTTTTTAGAGCGAGAGAGATCATTTTTGACTGTTTCAATCTTTCCACAGGGATCACATTACATCACATGGTTTGAACTCACGTGGTGTTCAGACAACTTAAAGGTTTAAAAATACAAACAAATATTTTGATTTTTAAATTTTGAAATTCTCTGCGCAGGTTCCTTCTTATGATTGAGAAGCAAAATGTTCATGTTTAAATGTTAATTCATAAAACGTACCATGCAGAATATTATTTTCTGCAGTATTAACCCAATATCAACATGTACTGGGGCAAGAGTAGCTAAAAAGGTCAGCAGTTTGAAATCCAATTTAGAATGTTGCCCAATGCCACTGACAGACTGTCTGAGCACATTTTGACCCCTGTGAAATATAAATAAATAAACCTAGCTGAACCAGTGAGGCAAAAAATAAAATATAATAAAATAAAATCACCACATTTGAAAGCCATTTATTAACAAAGTGGCTACAAGGGATTTGATTCTCCAACCACCATTTTGAAAACTTACATACTGCAGATAAAAGTGTTTGAGAAATCTGTAAACAGATCATTAATGTACAGGATGTCCAGACATCTTTATCTAAACAATCAGTAACAGAAGCGAACATAATCAAAGCAACATAAAAATCCGAACTTTACAAAAGCTTTATTGAACAGTTAAAAATATGTAAAATAGAATCTAGGTCACAACATGCACCGTCGGACACCCAAGTCTCTTTTTGGTGAACTTAGGGGATTGTATGTTATGAACAACACTGTCATAGAATTTAAAAAGTGAAGAAAATTAAAATACAAACTGAAATGTCTTTTTTGACCATAGCACAATCCAGGAGATCGCTCACATCTTCATTTCCTCTCAAAAGACCTGGAACGACTGTAAATAAAATACAAATGAAATATATGAAACATTTAAGTCTTTGTGATTCTATATGCTGAACAACAGAACATTAAATACCTCCTGGACCTAGAGAGAGATCTTGAGCGCTTGCGGGGCTTTTCCCTGGACAGAGAACGATATCTGCGCCTTTCCCTTGACAGAGACCTGGTAGGATACAAACCATATTGTAGAATTAAATACACCGTGGCAATTAGTGAGGACATGTACAAACTTTATTTCAACTTACCGACTACGGCTGCGACTTCCGCTCCTCCTCCTCGGTGATCTAAGATGTGAATGTAAAAATGATGGGGAAAAAGTTAAATAAAATTGCAACTAAAAGCCACCTGCAAAGGGATTAGGTTAGGTGTTGAAATGTGGCAACAGGTCAGTTATAAAGAATTATCGGTTTGTATGAGTCTCTCAAAATAGGTTTAATGGGGATCTGAACACCAATTCTGCAGCCATATTTAGGACTGTAATCTAAATAGTAAGAGAGGTTGATCAACTAGTATGTCTTGAGTGATACATTGCCTTCTGTCAGTTTTAGAGCTGGAAAAAATCTAATCATTAATAATTGACTCCATGTGGTACCATGATTTTTTGAGGACCAATGTGGATTGATTTTTTCTTCACAATGAATAGTTTTGGCCATTTTTTTCAGATTTCTGCAGGACCATAATAATTCTGTAAGAATACTGGCCTATAACTGCTGAGATACAGTTATAAGGCAGCACTGAATGCTACATCAAGGACAAACTACAAAAAGCAGGATAAAAGCAACTTACTATTTGGGGGGGTTTGGGCAAGAAAGAAATGACGGAAAGAAGCCAGACTGATGGAGAGGGAGGTCAAATTGCAGACAGGATTTGCCACATGATGCAAATGCTGAAATGAAGTTGCTTGGTGGTTTGTTGAATGTTGTTTTTGGGGAGGGATGTAAGCCAAGGGCTGTTCCCGTTGATACTGAAGTTGTTTGGAGATAAGATAAGTAAAGGCGCTGATTGGCTGACAGTGTCAAGTGGACCACTGGCGACTGAATAAGAGTTGAGAAGAGGAGGAGGATGCTGGGGAGGAGCTGCATGCTCAGGAACCATTAGTTGGTGGGACCTGACGGCTGGCGCCTTGGTCATGTGACAACACCAGCCAAGCTGAGAGGGCTCGCTGCTCAGCAGTCAATGATGCTGAAAGAGGGCTAGTTGATTGACTCAGATGGTGAGAAGCGTGGTGACTCTGCAACGGGGTTCACTTTATTAATATAATGCCAACTGAACTTGTTAACAAAATGTACAACTAAAAGGAAGCATCTATAAATATATATTTTTTAAATGTTATATTACATTAACTTTACTAATGTATTTTTTTGTAAAGAATATGACAGTATAGTAAAATATAAAAATAAAAAAAACAATGGAGTGACAATTACCAATACATCAATCACCAAACGTCACCCCTGCTGAAAATTGTCATTCTCACTGTCAGTAGGGTATAGGTTTAAAGAGATTTATAGATTATTATCAGATTAGCAAAAAAAAGGTGAATACATACCGACGCCTGACTGGAGGACTCCGCCTCCTGAAGTCATCCCGAGGTCGCCTGCCCCAGGACGGGGGCGGGGCACGGCTCCTTGAACGCTTCTCTCCAGTAGACAACTCTACACGCACACGACAGCCACACATGGTCCTGCAAAACCCAGTAAGATGTTATTATCGAATAAAAGGAAACAAAAATAGCATATTTTCAAAACGCCTGCTAGTCTTGTTAGTTGCAAGCCTACAAAACATTCAGTGATGCTTTACTTTTTATATTATTTTGGCAAAAAAAAAGACAAGGACTGTCCTTCAACTGCTGCACCACAATTGGTAAGGTGTCTTACATTGCAGTAGTGTCAGAATACATTTGAGCAAACAGTTTTGGTAAGATGTAAATAGAACACCAGTAGATGAAGGGTGATGAAACATTCCTGGTCATTTCATTAAATAATTTTAATCAATGTTAAATCAAAGGACATTTTAAGATGGAAAATGTATTTATGCCTAGTGACACAGTTCCTTATCAGGACGTTTGCACACCTGTAATGAAAATTTCAATTTTGATCTCTATAGAAAGCAAATAATGGTTTTAACAAATTACCTCCCATCCAATTCCCTCACAGCATCAGAAGCATCTCTGGGATCTTCAAACTCTACAAAAGCAAAGCCAGGAGGATTCCTGGCAACCCATACACTTCTCAGAGGACCATAGTACCCAAACGCTCTCTCAAGTTCAGTCTTGTTTCCATTGTTTCCCAAATTTCCGACATAAACCTTGCAGTCAAGGGGACAGTCCCTGTGGAGAGCAGGATCTATGGAAAAGAATACAAAACAACTTTACTCTGTCCAATGTGATAATGGCCATATTTTGTCACTGCATATGATACCCATAATTCATTGAGTATTAATGATAGAAGTTTCAATCCAAGTCGTACAATTAAAAAAATATATAATAATAAAAAAATAAAACTATTCAGCTTACCTCCCATTTTCAGGATGAAATTAATCTTGATAAGAAGCAAACAGTAATTTTCCTAAAAAGGAATGCAAAACAGAACACGTTCAGATTCATTACGGACAATCGCAAAGTTTGACGGGAAATAAATTTTAAAAAAACACAAAAAAAACACTTATTTACTGAATAACACTTGACGCTAGATGTGGCATTCTCATTTAATTAGATTTTTTCTGTTCTGTGTAAAATGTCTATATAGATTTGAAACTAATAAAAGCTTATATCTGGGTATTTTTACATTTAAATACATTACATTTAACTGTTTAATTGGTGTAAGGTTATGTTTGTTTAGAGACGACGAAAAATTAAATGGCAAATACATCAGCAGCTACAGGAGCGAAATGCAAGCTAGGCAAGCTAAAGATGTCTGCAAAAACATCTTCTTGAACAAATTTGTGTGAGTATAAATACGTAGCGCACAATAAGTTTACAAAACATTATATTCTGTCTCAAATGCATACCTTGAGGCCGGTAGACTTCACAGCACCAGTACGCGTAGATGTCACTCAGGTGTTAGCATTTGGAGCTAACACGGTTTGTGTCACAAGGAGGGGGCCGAGGGGCTGACAAGGATTTCAAGTATTTCTCGTGCTTAGTGCGCCACCTACTGTACAGGAGGAGGCTACAGCGCCACAAGAAAAACAAACTAGGCAGGTACATTGATCTATTAAAAAAATCTGGGCAGGTAGCTAACCCTAGTGACATACAGTAAAGGCTAACCCACCACCACCATTACAGCTACAGGTACTGAGACAGGTACTTCAAATGTTCTCATCTGTTCTTTTAGTTTAACGAATTATATATTTTACTTTGCCTCTTTCTGACTGAAATAGGAAATCTTTATGTGCACTTGTGAAGATCACTGGTAACATATAGGTTTGTTTTTGTTAACTTTGTTTACATCAAATTATGCAAGGATTGGATCCCCCCAAAATATACTGAACAAGCAAATCTTTTTTTTTCTTAAAACTTTTCTTTTTTTCCTGAGAAGATTTGTCACCAGCACACAAGTTACTAGCGTCGACTATTAAAGACTTGGCTGTGACTATTATTATTAGGCCTATATCTAACCTGCTCCTCATCTTAATCAGTAGGCAAAATGTGTCAGGAGATATGAATAAACATTCTCAGAAGAGAAGGCTTTAGGCTGCTCCAGATTAAAGGCAAAATATTTTTCAGCTGTTATGATGATGACAGATGCTTTTGTGAAGTGCAAATTACAGCTGCAGGTATAATTAGTCTGTGGTTAGCCCAGAAAAAGTTAGGCCATATGTGATGTAGGCAATAACATGTATGAAATATAAAACTATGCCATAAAACTATGTTTGTATAGTTTTACAAACATAACACTATGTTTGTATAGTTTTACAAACATAACACTATGTTTGTATAGTTTTACAAACATAAAGCTATGTTTGTATAGTTTCATTTTCACCATAGGCTTCACGTGGCTACATTGTGTGAGCCACATATCACAATTTGGTTTTTTTTACATGAATCTCCTGATCTGCATATTTAGGCGTGTGAACAGCATAAAAGAACGTTAAATATGTTTTTAATATTCTGCGTAGTTACTGCATGTAATCCAACCCTCATAGACAAACATAAATTACATTTTTGGATTATGGATTTTCATTTAAAATAGCCTGAATGCTGCACACGTTGACCTTTAATTGCTATGTAAAATAAATGTGTCCTAGTGAGTTTAGAGAAAGCATTGAGGAAATATTATTGGTATTTGAAGATGTATTAATTCCAGGCAGAGTTCTGGATTGACTACTTTATTGCTCTGCAACAATGTGGGTGAAATGTGGGTATTTTTTAAGTTTTAAGAGTTGTATTTTATTTTTTGTCTGACCTTTCTGCTTGATGTTCACTTCAACAGTGGTTCATTTTTTGATAGTCTCTAGATGCACAGTGCATGGGGTTATAAGTCAGTGGTAAACCATCATTAAACTGTGCTGAGAGAAAATAACATTGACTTATATGTATAACCAAGCTTTTGTGACTGCCCAATTACAGATTAATAAAGATGACTTAAACACAAGGTACCAAAACAAACCTATACAACAAACCAAAAATTAAAAATACAAATAGAGACATTAAAGGCTTCAATTACTTAATGCTGTTTTATTTTTAAGCATATATAAGATACATAGCATGTAAAATATCATCATAGACTGATTCATATAGCATTTTATTTATAACTTTTTTATTGCATTACATTTTTTAACTTTACTGTATATATTTTGAGCTAATACTATAGTGCAAAGTACAGGAGTCACTGGCAAGATTACTGTCATTCACTTATATGACACAAACAAAGAGCAGTATGTTCCCTAGCCTTATTTTGATCGCCATGTTTGAACACCCAACCCCCCCTTTTCCAGTCTATCTTATACTCACTGGTACATGCTATCTTCTCATAAAAGACCTAAATAGTTGTCTACTCTCTCTCTCTGGCTCTGCTGTCATGGGATCCTCTTTTTAGCCGCTGATTTGAAACATCTATTTCCTCTCGTAGTCACAGTTGAGGGCAGTGTGTTTTTCAATCAGATTAGTACAGCACATTCTGTTCTGTTTGACTTCCTGATGACGGCGCAGGCTGCTGTATCCCTGAGTGAACCCGTCCCACGTGCTGGTTACACACTGACACTCATTCACACAGGGAAGACTGGCTTGCCAGACTGAACTCAGCTCAAAACAGTGACTCACGACTCCCAAACTGCATGGATGTTGTTGACATAGCAAATGGTGAAAATCATGTTGTATATGTAAAGCAATTGAACATATATATAAACTTTCATCTCTGGATTTTGGACAATGTTATGAATACTTTTCACCATTCAAAACATATGATATTTTATTTTAATGCTAACGGTTTAATCATTCTGAAACCCATGAATAGGTAAACATGAACAGATTTCTTACCAGTACTGTTATTGTCTTCCAAATGGCATGCCTGTTTACTGTCACAGTAGAAGGCATGTTCAATAAATTAGATTACACATGATTATTTAAAAAAAAAAAAAACAACAGGACATTCTTTCTATAATGAAAGACTATTTTGTGCACGAATTAAAACATGCTGTAATTGCTTGCTATTGATCCAGTAATTTGTTGCAATGTTAAAAGCTGAACCTTTATTCTATATTGAATTAGGTCTGTTTTACCCAATAGTTCTGTAGAAATTGCCCAAATATTGAAGACAGCTGCTGAAAACATTGATGAATAATAATACTAGTTTGGAGAAAAAACTAAAACCTATAGCATTATATAGAATATATAGAATACATTAAATTACACAACGCTATCGAAATATTGAAGTGGGTATAGACTGCACACTAAGTTCAGTTCTTGTGCAAAGAAGTGCAAAGAAGAACATGAACTGAATATCAAATACTCTCTGCTGGGGTGAACTGAGGACACCCTTAACGCCATTGTCCTCCACAAGTCTTGATATGTACAGCATGTAATTTATCAAGATAGGTATAGCTAATTGCACACATTGCACAGTGAGAATGCATGCTTTTCAAAGGGCTTTCAAAAAATTAGACATACAAATAATTAATTGAATATATGCAAGATTAATTTAATTCCATATGGGGGATGATTCCCAACAAAATAATCACTTGGTGGAGAAAAGCCTGTGGTGAAGCCCCACCATGATTATAAGTCTGCTTTTGTAAAGCATGTTATTTGTATATATTTAGGCATATAATTAGGGTACATATTGCATTTGTAGTTATGCAAAAACAAATATGTCAATGCAAAACATATAAAGCATTAAAAAAGCTTTGTCATTTTCTTTGGTATCTCCAGCAAAACTTTATTTGGATAAGCAACAAAATGGTATCAAAGTTGAAAAGTTCAGTTTATACCCTTAAATAACATGAATGTCTTCTCTATAAAGTACAGTGACTGATTATGCTGACTATTATGAAATCTAAAAATGGCCAGTTCTCTGAAATGTATCCTCAGTTAACCCCCACATGAGCAGCGACACTTTTTCTAACAATCATTTTTATTTCTTGTAATTTCATCCTTTGCATGTACACAAGAGGAAGCAGCCAAATGAGGACACCGCAGCGAGTGTGTGAAAACAAACACATCTCTAGAGTGAGGCTGCAAAGTGCACACTGTTCTCAGAAGGTATTTAAAAACACTTATTATTTAGGGATGCTCTAGACTGTGATAGGCAATATCTGGATGTAAATCACAAAACAAAAGCATTGTCCTCACTGACATTAAACTATAATTACAAATGCAGTTGTCAAAGTAATCGATACCCAGATACTAATAAAACTGGTAAACCAATTTAAGCTGGTGTTGATATGAACATGATCTCAATCTTTATTGAAGAAATTAGATATAATATAAATTGTATTATTCTGTTATTCCATTTATGTGGAAATGGCTGAGGAGACTGGGTTCTACTAAGCGCTAATGCGAAAAGTTGCTTTTTCTTTTTGCATTTTTTACAAGTTTCAAAATGTTAGTATAACAACGCATTGCAAATGTGCAAGATTTTCTTTTCTTAATCTTATGAACATAACATTGGGTTTGAACATCATTCCCTCAGGCATGCTGAGCTAGGTTCATGCACATTATGTCACCTTTATTATTAACAAGATCATTGTGTTCCCTTTCGCTTGCTGCTGGCTGTCTGCCATCAGTGTCAGGCCAAACGTTGTCCTAAAGTCTGCAAGGAACATGACAAGCACTAAAGCAACAACTGTGACATTTCAGTCTAGACAACTAATATTATTAAGTATGAGCATTACTCTTTAAGTAGGCGAGAAAAATTTGATTCTGTTAATGTGCATATTTGTGCTGTAGTGAATCAGTAATGTAAACAGGACTGATTAATCATTTGTGTATTTCCATTTCAATAGTTTGATGAATACAAGTGTGAGAACCAAAGCAAATATATTAAAAAACTAATCATAAATAGATTAGATATGAAAAGCTCTTTATTGCAGCGAGATCAACTTAAGGACAACAACACGTACACCAGTAAAACTGGAAATTGCAATTACATTGGCAGAATCAAAAGAGAACACTTGATGCTTGCAGCACTGTAGTATAGCTGCATCCAATATGAAAGAGCATTAAACAGGTTGGTTCCAGCATGTTTTATTGCATACCTAACTATTGGCAGCTTCAGTCTATTTCCTTTTTGCCTTTCATGTCATAAGTGGCATGGGTTTGAACACATCACATTGATATTTTTCACTATCAGTTCAAAAGATGCCTATATTTTATGTAGAACAGGAAAAAACATGTTGATAGTTCAGAAGTCTGTGAATATATTAACAGTATAAAAGCATCTTAAGCATAGGCTGTCAAAGCAGACATACTTTTTTAAGATTTACTCAATATCACACTCAACGTAAATTTGAATATTGTAGCTTACATTAAAATTTTAGCCTGAGGTCAGCCTTGGTTTCAATACACTTATCAAAAATAAGTCCATAGATTTGATATTATAAGGCTAATATTTTATTTAGACTGGCAAATATAGTAAAGACATTGCTGGGTTTCAGATGACATCCCAACATCCCATACGTCTATAGGCTTGATATGGGGACAGCTGTTAGGCCATTGTTGATGCTGTCAATCACCAGATAGACTAGATTTAGGCCTATGGCTTTTCTTTTGGGATATTTCTTATTAAAATATCAATTAGGCCTTGCCAGGAAATCCAGAACGATATCTCTCTGTTTGTTTAATACAGATCAATATGACGCTGGTACAGTGTTGAGTTTGGATTTGTCCAAGCCTATTACTTGCCCCCACATGGAGGTAAATTATAGAAAACGACCATATGATAAAAGATTATAGGCTACTGACCATCAAACATGCATTTAGCTTTAGGTCAATAAACGGCAAAATGTCTTCATGACATAGACCTAACTTTAGCCTAAATTTGACTGATTCTAGCATAAACTGTAAGCAACATGGGCTAAATTAATAGTGCAGTCGGTATCCATAAAGAGCTGAAATCCCTACCTTCAAGTTCAAATAAGTTATAGCAGCCGAACGGCATTTGCGTATAAAAAATAAGGTTTCCCGTAAACTGTCTAAGGTGGTGTTTAGTCTAGTTTTAATCTATCTCTCTCGTTTATTGGTATCCATTATCCCGCGGCTTTATAACAGCGCCATAAGCGCTTTTATGTCGGTGGTTCTGGTCCGCGCTCGGTGCCTGCTCCTTCCGTCTCTGGCTCTAGTCTGAACACACGTACACGGGCTTCTTGCTGATATGTGTAGTCAGCTGGTCGGAAAGGACAGCCCGCCGCGGTACACACTGTTCCCGGCTCGGTCTGGCACGGAATGGGTTACAGCAGGGTCAGGCTGCGTGTGTATTGGTACAAAGTGTTCTCATCAGCGGCGGCGGTACAGCTACAGTACAGCCGGAACATTGTGTTACTTAGTGGCTGCTTTCCAAGACCTGCCCTTAATTTTACTCTAAACGCCTCCCACATCTCCTCTCTCCTCCCTCCCGTGTCCCTCTCATGTGTGGCTCCACTGCTTTGCTATAGCTGTGGCATTTTAAACTCTGAGCTCAATGTGGTCACCACACCGGCACGTTTACCTCAGCCCAGCCTATCTGAGCCTCCTGCTCCCGCTGCTGACGTACGCGAGGATCAAGGATACGGCGTAAAGGAGACAGGGGCCGGTTTACACATGTGCAGAACATTTAGTACCCTGGATTTCACTGAACTCACGCGCGCTACTGGCGCACGGGAAGCCGGCTCCATAGACATCGCTCGGACGATTGGACGCTGAGAAATAAACAAAATGTAAGTTCTTTTATATTTGTTGAATTTGCCTACTATGTTTTATATAGGCTATACGCATTTGTGTTTTTATCATTACGTGAGAAGTAGGTTAAGGGTAAGAACATGTAAATCTAAATAAGCTACACTATTGGCTATTGCCAACACTTTGCAAATGAACAAAACCCAAAACAACAACAACTTGGACGTGTTCATTTGTATATTTGTGTTTTGTGGCTTTGTGATGCGCTCACCACGGCTCTGTGCGCCGCACGTGCAGGGACCTTTTTAGGTTACAGCTGTTCCCAAGCACCACAGTCCAGTTAAACACGGCCTGATAACAATACATGTGCGTTTTGTTTATGTGGGGGATTCAAAGTAGGATACAGCATTGTAAGCAAGTTTCTCCTAGCGTATGCGTGCCTGTAGAAAATGACAGTGTGCATAACTAGGTTTTTATAAGTGGGTTAATAGTGCCGGTCTGCATGGTTTACTGGTGTGGAGATTTCATAGAGATAAACATACGTACACTCACAATATAATTATGTGACCTAAATTATGTGGACAGTTGTGCACAAAGCTTGCGTTAAATTATGGGGGAAATGACACTTAGATATTGGATATGGGTTCAGAAAGTCCCTGGGATGATTCACGCTTTATTGAGGTGCCAATAAAGAACAAAAAGATACATCAAATAATTGTCAGTATCCTACTTAGAGTCAACTTTAATAACTTACTAACAATTTTGGACAGCCCAGAGACGTTCCAGAGGCAACTTACTTAATTGGCTAAATCTAAAACAGCCAACATCATAATTTGTTTCCATGCAGTAGACGGGGATCTTTTAGGCTCTAAATGCCGGTTATGTCAGAGTGCTGTAGGATGCCTTTAAAACCGTGCGTTCTACTCACATGTGCATATATGAATCAGCTGCGGCCGGGAGACAGAATGTACTGATACACCGTGTGCTGAGCTGCCGTGGTCTTCAGCTCATTGTGTTCCTGCATTCCTCAAAAGGGTATCACAGTAGAGCTACATGCCGGCTTATCTGGGCCACTTTATTCCCCGAACTTTTCTTTTTCTTTTTAAAAAAACAAAAAAACAAAAACACATTTGTCACTTATTTTATATCCAATTAAAAAAACAGCAACTTTTGCAGTTCAATTATGTGTGGAAACTTTTAGAATCCATTGAAACAAATCAGGATGTTAACTAGTTGTTACTAATGCCGTGTTTGAGCCGCTCCCAGGCCTAGATAAATTGAGTTGATAATTAATGTAAATGTAATACAACAATCACTTGATTTATAATGAAAAATGTATTTCAGAGAACTGTATTTAATCATTTTCAATGAAGTAATTTTTTTCTTTATTATTTAGTCTTTTGTACAGTTTGTGCCAAACCAAAACCTTGGAAAAGAGTAATATGCTAATTCAGCTTCTTTTATAAACTTGAATGCAGTGTAACTCATTTTTATGAAAGATACAGAATGGTTATTACCGCTAGAACAAGTAGTCTGTGTTTCTCTTCCAAGTCTGTGAAAGGAGAGAATTGTATTATGTTATATACATAACCAATTTAATTTGCCAAATTGCCAATCACTGCACAGTTGGAGGGAGAAAATTTGCCCAGAGAAGGCAAAATCTGAATAAAAGAGTAAAAAGACACAAGTTGTTTGATGGCACAATCAATGCTGGCACAGTCTCTTTTGAATTTAAGCAGTTCTAAAATTCATTATATGCCTTTTTGATGTAGAACACTGTATTTTGTTCAACTCAGTACTCACAGTAAACAAAAAATCCTGAATGACAAACCCATGTACGTAAAATGTCCCCATATTGATATAATTAGTCCTTGCCAGCTGGAAACCATGACATGCGGGAACATTGTGTCCAGTGATGTTTAGGTACACGGTGACACACGTTACATCTGGAAAAA
The DNA here is from genome assembly GCA_000787155.1 of Scartelaos histophorus. NCBI lineage: Eukaryota > Metazoa > Chordata > Actinopteri > Gobiiformes > Gobiidae > Scartelaos > Scartelaos histophorus. The sequence continues at coordinate 19,070 of KN490648.1, read as the reverse complement.
AAAAGCAGAGAAAGAGAGAGTAATCTACAAGATGAGAGGGAGAGGTGGCCCCCACAGTGAAGAAGACATGGACATTTTGTACTGTGCCTTTTGTTGAGAAGCTTAGACTGGGAACAGTTGATCTGACAGAGTGACAAACTGAGCCAGGAACAGCTTGTGGACGTATCAGGTGGACTCACTCAACCTATTAACCTGAACAAGATAATAAAACATTCTGAAAAAGCTTTTAGTCACCTTACCAATATGAAGAATTACGTCAACATATTACCTCATATTGGGTTTTTATACTAGGAACCTCTAATGTGCGGGTTATGATTTCAAGGAATTGGACTGTTGAGTAACACTTAAGAAATCTTTGAATTTTATTTGCTGATTGGAAATAGTGTCTGGAGGGGATGAAAAGAATGATACAAAGGTGCTTTTTCTTTTGCACATTCTGTCCTTGAACAAAGTCTCCAGTCATCAGTACACAGCGAGACCTGGGACTACTCACGTTACTGCAGTACACTCTTCTTTCTCCTTAATGGAGGATATAAATCAGAAAAAATAAAACATAAATTTCTCTATGTAAAAGGTTTATTTCAAAAAATAATTTTAAGCAATAGATAAAAATATGAAAGTAATCACCACTCAATGTAATGTGCTCTAACTCAAGGTCTTATAAACTGCAATACAAACAGCTTGTTTAAGTTTATGGCTTAAACAAGCTGTTTGTATTGCAGTTTATGTTTCTCAGTGTGTGGCATGGTGGCTGAGCGACTGATCTTGGATATAGGATTCTTGGGATAGATAGGGCATTTCTGAGTATTGCGTGCGCTCATGGATGGGTTTCCTCTGGGTATGCTGGTTTAGCCAATCAACATCAAACATGCACAATAATCACCAGCCACTGAGCTCTTTGCATCTGAATATAGTATCCTAAAATACTACTGAATGTGCATGACTTGAACTAAGTAAATATTGTATATCATTATTTCTTGTTTAACAGCAATTTTGAGACTTTTTTTGTCTTTATTTATTTTTAGTACGTTATACAGTAGGTTTGAAAGAATTTTGGAATAATGCTTGATAAATTGCAACAACTTTAATATGTTAGATATTTAATTTCAGACAACTTTTCTTAAAAAAATATAACTATTATTACCCAAGTAAGTCTAATTGGTCTTATTATCACTTGAAACAGATGTGCATTGGTGCTAAAACGCTGAATTCAACTGAGTAAAAACTAGCTTTAACAACTAACTGTTAAAGGTAGTTGTTAAAGCTAGTAATCATTACTTAACAGGCCAGTTGTTAAGTGTCAAATATATAATTTCAACAACACTGCCACACACAGTTAAACAGCTGTAGTTGAATCCATGCCAACAGGAATTACCATCTCAGCTGTTGCATGTGATAATAATCTCCCAATAGTGTTTGCCAGCATGCTTAACATAGCAAACTTGCTTTTGCATTGTCTCCAAACAATGTCAAGATTATTGGAGCGGGCTGCACTTACTGGCAGCTACATTATGCCCGTGTATGCCAGACTATGTGGTGAAGGAAGAGCAGAGCCATAGATGGAGAGAGGCCACTGTTGGTGGTTGTAAAGGTTTTATAAGCCAGGGAAAATACATCTTTGTTCCTTAAATCAGGTGTGGAAGTGGAGTCCGAAGAAAAAAACATTTGAAGTGGTTTAAGGTTCACTTGGGGACAATAAACAAGGTTTCATTTATGGTACAAGTTTTAAAAAATAACAAGGATGTTTTTGATTTTTTTTTCCCCAAGTGTAATTGGCAGAACATTTGAAAATCATTGGCACGACCATAAAGTTCTGTTTGAAAAGCCTGCATTAAAGGTGCATTATGAAGACTTTCTGATGGAGTTACACCACCCGCTTGTCTCCGTGGAGCTGTTATTGCTTTGCCTGGAATGTTCCACAGTTATCCTAATGTATCTTGCATTTTCACTTAAAGCCCACTTAAAAACACTTATTGTTTACTGTAACTTACTGTAATAATCCGAAATCTGATGTTATGTGGGATACTAGACTAGGCAACAGCACAATGGATCCTGCAACCAATTTTGTCAGCAGTTTATAGTGTGGATTGATTTAGGTAGATTTAGGTAACCATGGCTTTATGAAAAAAGAAGATAATGTTTTTTTATACAATGGACTTAAGGTTCCTATTAATCTGTCAATTTAGTAGCCCTCCCTAAATAGAATCTTACATAAAGTTGTTATAAAAATCTTTTACTAGATCGTGACTTTCCTGCCACCTCCACAAATAAGATTATACAATATTGCTTTACCATCTGCTGGAATAAAGTGTTTGTGAATTTTTGTTTTTCAGTCTAAACGTGAAAAATCAATACGGTAAAGATGACTACTGACCAGGATTTGCAGTTGGATAGTCAGGCTGTACCGGCAAACTTTGCCTCAAAGGGAATTGATATAACGCAGAAGAAAGACCAAGGACTTATCAAGGTAATTATTATTCGGTACAGGGAATCCTAAAAACCTAAGTAATAGTTGTTAAGGAGTATAATTTTGGATATTTTGTAGGAAAAGTGTTTATTCTGATTGGCGTAGTAGAATTTTCCTTGACATTTGGAATAAACTAATAGCAGATCCACTAACTATCAGTCAATTAAATACTGTCCCATTTTAACTGTATGCTTTTAGCTGTTAGTTTTAATAGTATTTAACTTGTTTATGTTGTTGTAAAGTGACCTTGAGTGTCTAGAAAGGCGCCTAATATATACAATTTTTATTATTACTATTAATCCAATTGCTAAGATTGTTTTTTAAATAGGAAGTTCTTTGTCAGAAAAAAGTATTTGTTTTGGAACAGAGTTCAGACAGACGGCACATGTTGGCCTATTTCTTTTGTCAAATGGCACAGCTCAGACAGTCTAAAGGCTCAGTATTGAAAGTCTTTTTATTAATTTTAATGGGAAAAAAAAGTAATACAAATTTTGAAAATTAAATAAAATATTAAAAAGCTACTATATTGACCATTGCTTAAGCCAGTATTAAATTTGGTGTTGAATAGTACCAAACATTTGAATACCCCCTAAATATGAATGAATTCTGAATCATTTTCTGCCTGTAATGATGTTTTCAGGTTGTGAAGCGCCAGGGACAGAATGGTGAGCGGCCTATGATTGGAGACAAAGTAACTGTACATTACTCGGGAAAGTTACTCACCGGGAAAACCTTTGACAGCAGTCGAGAGCGCAAAGAGTCTTTTAGCTTCAATGTGGGAAAAGGTTTGTGACTGCTCTGCAAAATATTCATGTTCCTGTATTTTCATCGTCATAGTGTGATATATGTACTGTATAACCTTTTGAGTATTTATACTGGGAAGCATTGCATCTGCTGCTAACAGCATTCCTTAGCCTGCATAGCTTTACCCTTTATCTACAGTTCTATGTAGTCTATCGAGTCTAGTAGATCATATAGTGTTATTAGATTATGTTTCTATGTCAAGTATATTTTGTCTAGTTCATATTGATTGTTACAATACTGTTGCTGTATACACAGTAGTAGAAATAGTACTGCAAATTTGTACTCACGTAAGTCTGTTATGATAACAAAACACAATACATATTGCTACAGAGAAAAAATAATGCTATTGAAACTACTTTATGCCACTGACACTAAAGCAATAAAATGATAAACGAACATTAAATGATCAGTTGGCAGTATAATTTAAAGACATGAGTTGCAACAAATTAATAGCAGAATGACGCAATAATTAGCCACAGAAGTTATTACTAAAATAATAGAATGTATTACTAGAATAATGTTGTTTTTTTTTAAATATACAGGTGGTCTAATTGTTTGACCCAGTTTTGTCCTGACCTGCTTATTATGAGACGAATATAAACAGTTACTACAGCATTTATAGCACACGCATTATGTTATTCACTATTGTGAGCCATATAATACATTATAAAACCTTTCACTTTCCACAGTATGACATTAAACTCATCTGTCTCTCTGGAGACAAGCAGGTGGCACAGACAAGCCAAGATGCAAGTTAGATCTGTGGGTAGGCGACCTGCATCATGTTTTTTCAAGGGTCATTTTTTTAGCAGTAGCATCACTTGTGATCCAATAAATGCAAGAAAATTGGCAAAGCAATAACCAGGATAAGAAACAGGTAGCAGACCCTCGGCCAAAAAGTTAGTGTACCTTTAATGTTGAGTATTCTGATTATTAAAACTACATTCTGTCTCTATGTATGCACCAAATCCTCTGTGGAGAATTGCAGATACAAGGCAGTACTTTGCTTTTAGCTGCCTCCTCTCATTTACCAGCTAGACTTAATAACGTCTTTTATATTGTTTTTCTCTCTAAGGCCAAGTGCTGAAGGCGTGGGACATCGGAGTGTTGTCTATGCAGAGAGGAGAGGTGTGTATGTTGTTATGTAAGCCTGAATACGCGTATGGATGTGCTGGGAATCCAAACAAGATCCCTCCGAACTCCACTGTCATTTTTGAGGTAGGTTCCCATGCATTGCCATTTAGACTTTAAATGCTGTGGATCTACAAATGTTGTACGTGAAGCACTGGTGGTTTTATATTCCCTGCTCAAAAAAAGTTAGATTAGATCTCAATGTGAAAGCAAAGTTGGATATCTGTACAAATCTGGACAGGGCAATGTCTTAGGAACAAAAGGATGCCACCTCTTTTAATGGAAATGAACAATGGGCGCACTAGAGTGGCCACAATGAGATCGCACCTAAAACTTGGCTGGTTTTGCATGCAGAGGTCATTTCAAGTTTCTCCCTCTTGATTTTGGCTGGTTTTCCACTTGTGTTGGCTTTGGCTTTGGCTAGAGTGATTATCACTACTGGAAGTATGAGGCCATTCCATAACCCTACAGAAGTTGCAGAGATTGTCCAAATTCTGTAGGGTTAAGAATGTGCCATCTGGGAGAAGGCAGTTACTCTAGGAGAACTGGACCTGGGTGTATATCTGTTCTTTGAGCAATCAAGTACAGGTTGAGCACTGCCCGGCACAGAATGACCTCCAACAGGCCACTGGTTTGAATGTCTCTGCCCAAACAATCAGAAACAGATTTCATGAGGATGGCTTGAAGGCACTATGTCCTGGAGTGGTCCCTGTGCTCACTGCCCAGCACAGTGGAGATCTATTGGCAAGTCCACCACTGATGCCCCGTGCTTTTGACAGATGAGTTAGGTTCATCCTGAGCACCTGTGATAGACACAAAAGAGTCTGGAGAAGACAAAGAGAACACTATGCTGCCAGCAAAGTCATTCAGCATGAGCAGTTTGGTGGTGGGTCAGTGATGATCTGGGGAGGCATAACTATGGTGGCCACAGACCTCTGTCAGCTAGAAAACGGCAGTCTGGCTGTCATTAGGTATGGGTTCCTCCTGATACACAACAATTTCGGCTTCATGGGGCAAGAGTTTGCAAGCAGTACCTGGAGAACGAAGGGATTAATACATCTGCATGACTCTCACGATCACCTGACTTAAACTCAATAGCGCACCTCTGGGCCATCACGTCTAGGTCCATCAGACACTGCCAGGTTGCTTGTCAGACTCTTCAGGAATTGCACAGATCTGGAAGAATTTTCCACAAGACACCATTCATTGTTTCATTAGGAGGATGCCACAACATTGTCAAACATGCATACAAGCATGTGTGGACCACACCAGAGATTGAGAAGCATTTTGATTCGCAGAAATAACATTTTTGACAACCCTGCCACATAATTATTTCTCTTTGATTTCCAGGGTGACTATAAAATAAAGCCCATTATAGGCTAAAAATGCTATTTTCAATAAAAGAAGTGGCATCCTTTTGTTCCAAAGACATTCTCTTGTCCATATTTGTATAGATATCCAACATATATATTTTTTCACATTGAGATCTGATGTGATTTCAAAGTGTTCTTTAAATTTTTTTGAGCAGCATATGTGAAATGAATAATGCACACAATTGGGATCTTATTCATTTAAATTCATATTTCCTTTGTTTAAATAATGCATAGTCCTAATATCAGCATTTAAACTGCTCAGCATTTTGGGCATTTTGATATGAAATAACTTGTTAATGTTGTGCACAATGTAAAATCATTGAGTCATATTCTCACCTTTCATCAGTCATTTTCTTGTAAGCTCTTTTCTGTGTTACTAGTCAATTTCTTGTCATAACATATGTGCGTGTAATGCAGCTATGAGTCATGATCTCTGTCTTGTCAGTTTTGATTCATCACAATATTGCATCATAGCGAAATTGAATACTTGTAATTATTGTTACACGATGTACTCTTCTAATTATGGCAGTTCAAAAGGGTGGGAAAGAACACATACCATCTTCAATGTTGTGCTCTGCTGAAGCTTATGCAAATATTGTTTAACTGCATGGAATGATTGAATATACAGTATTTTAAAATGCCTCAAGGTTGTTGTAGAAAAGCTATGTCAGTAACCATTTACTTGACTATGGAAATGTTGAAAGAATTGCATACAAATTTAGGCTGAGTTCTTCTTGTGATGTTACGTGGTAATTCAGAAAGCACTCTACTATATTCTTAAACTCCATATACCTTCACTAGAATCATGTGGATATTCTCAGCCTTGGAATTGCTGATCTTTACTGAAGAAAATAAAAGCTAGCTGTTAAGTTAATAATAAAGAATAACTGAGACATGTGTGAATGAAACAAAACACAACACAACAGGTTGTGTTTTTGAGGAGGTAACAGCATGACAACATGACTTAAAGCTCACAAGAGTCAATTTGATGTCATATAGGAAATTTTTTTCTTAATAAGTGACACATTTGTGAACCAGCTCAGTTGCTCAGCTGAATTAGTGCATATCTCACCCAATTGTAAATATGTTTCAACAGATGGAACTGCTGAACTTTGAGGGCGAGTTGTTGACAGACGACGGGGGCATCATGAGAAGAATCAAAGTCAAAGGGGACGGCTTCTTAAGTCCCAATGATGGAGCAACTGTCCATGGTAAATCTCAATTCTCCCAACAGCATCATTATGATGTTATGGCAAATTAGAAATTATTCAATCTAATACAAAAAAGGGATGCAATGAAGGGAGATTTACAGTAGATTTATTAGAAAAAAAATCAATTTAGACAATACTGATGTTCTGTTCTGATAAAGTATGATATGATATATATACATATATATGTATATATATATCATATATACATATATGTATATATGTATACATCAGTAACTATACACTGTATGTGTGTGATATATAGACTGTGGTCTTGCT
>JACN01021823.1:0-19869 GCA_000787155.1 Scartelaos histophorus | reverse complement strand
TATTATAAAAAACTATTATTTAATTTTGAAACTTAAATTATATAGTGTCAAAAAAGTTAATATTGAGTGTGTAGCCTTTTCCTATATGGCTTTTTAGTATTGTGACAAGACTATTTAATTAACAAAATGTTCACATAGTTGGTCTTGCTTGCTGCTAGTTTCCTGAACATATTTGTGCACCATTCCCTGGCTATTACAGGTTGTACATATAAGCATTTACTGGTGTTGTTAAGATTATGATAATCACTAAGGGTCTGTGCATTTTAGTGGCAAGGCAATTTCATTTCATATTTGTCCAATACTGGTTCCTGGTTTTAATCGAAGGCTTGCGTTTTGCTGAGATGAGATAGCGAGAGAGATTTATGGGAACAGTTTGTAACAGTGTGGGCGTGTGGAAGAAAAAAAAGGACCGGCGGTATCTGAGTGCAAAGAGAGAAGACAAAATTAACATAATGCAGTGTTACATAAAACAACAAGCTTTTCCATGAACATACAGTACAGTTCAGTGTGAGAGACGTGGGTTGTGCTGCTTATTACACAATTATATAGTTTGGCTTTGGTTCATGAGAAGTGGCCTTAAATTCTAGTATAGTTTAATTGCTACCGGTGACTTCTGCAGTATCAAGCAAACAAAAGAAATGTAGCTTTGGTGTAATGAGCTGTATCTGTTTGTCTTCTTTTGAATATATGTGTGGTTTCTTTACAAAAATCTAAAAAATTACTTAAAAATTACTTAAGTTGAGGGTGTATTTAGGTTTTGAGTAATATTTTATACTAACATATTAATAATCACTTAATACATTTACTAAGCCTGGTCCTTGTTGCTCCTTGTTGTTTAAATAAAGGGCCCATATTACAACATTTTCTGATCTAAGTTATAAAGTTGTTCCCTCATCAGTTTATTCACATGTTTAACACACAAACCCTGCTTATTTTGGCTGAGTTCTTCTTTCAAACTGAAAACACTCTATTCCACCTTGTGATGTCATGAAGTGCTCTGCTGTGTTGTTGAACTCCATTTACTAGAATCATTAGAATCATCAGCCCCTGGAATTGACATCTCTACTAAATAAAGGTAAAAAAAATATCTGTTAACATGAAAATGACCACTGACATGACATCAGAAGGTGGAACAGAGCACTTGGAGATGTAATATGACTAATAATAAAGTATTTCTCGACATTGGTTAAAGGAAAAAAAACACAACTCCAGGTTTTTGATGAGGCAACAACATTATAAAAAACATTTTTTTTTTTGTAAAATAGGGTTAGGTTAAGCCTTTTAAGAGGTTAAAAATATAAGTTCAAGTTAGAGTATTTACTAAACCTGAATAGTTTATAATAAACCTTTTACTGCAAGCTTTACTCCAGGTATGTTTTTAATGAGGCAACAACATTATAAAAAAGTCAGGGTTAGGTTAAGCCTTTTAAGGGGTTAGAAATAGAAGAATAGTTTTTAATAAACCTTTTTGCTGCAAGCTTTGTGGCAAATAATTCAACATATGTAAATGTGAATGTCCTTATCTTGCCTTCTCCGTATGCCTTGTCATATTGAAATACGCAGCCTGTTACAACATTGCAAAGCTAATGCAGTAACTATATACAGTATGTGACTTATGTAGATAATAAATCTCAGTTTGACAGTAACAATAATTAACTGATCCAAAATGAGCAACTGATTTACTTCATCACATTAGAAGACAACATAATAAAACTGTGACACTGGAGCTGGGAATCACAGGCTCCCTCCCTTCACGTTTCAATACGATACACGGCGTGAATACGATATCACAATATGGTGCTACATGCCATAATCGATACATTGCACAATACTCTGCTACAGCTACATATTTTAGCAACAATATTTCTTTGTGAAACCACTACCTGTGCAACGTTAACACGAAAAACACTGAATACGCCAAGTGCAAAAACAAGTTAGTTTCCATATACTAAATAAGCAACACAACTGTAGTGTAGAAAATATAACAAAATATTTTCTTGGCGATATATCAGTGCAGGTATATTGATATTTTTGGACACCCCTATGTGACATTACCTCCATCAGAAATACTTTAGAGAGTTCCTTCCAAACTGAGCTTGGGTGGTACATTATACTCGGTCCAACAGCTGCACATTTTAAAGCGTTTTGAAATCTGTTACATCGCCACAAGTTGATTATTCCAAACTAGCAGCGCACGAATAGAAGGTGCAACTTGGCTCACTGCAAAACAGATGGCTACAGCTAACAGTCCCAGTTGGATTAATAGTTTTACTCCCCATATTGAGATTTTTTTACTTTGTTACGACGTACACCCACTCCACAAATGAAAATATTTGACTTGATTGTGACAAAGAAAGCAGCGGGCTTTTACGTTCCCTTTGTGACGCTGTTCTAATTAGCTGACACCTTTGCTCCAGCGATTCATCTATAAAACACTGTGGGAGGAAAGATTTGACATGTTGCCTTTTATAACAAAAACATTAAAGGGGAAGCTAAATTTACTTCTGATCCAAACTAGACTGGTTATACACAAATGGAAAACTCTAGTATGATTGGCTTTTACAATATTAATAACACCCAAAGCGCAGGCCAGTGTGCTGCGTTTAAGAATTAAACTCCTAAATTCTTTTGGTTGTGAAGGCCAAACACAGAGGATGGATGGGAAAAATTTGAAACACCCACTGAGCGTTCATCTAGCCGACTTTCTTTCGACAACTAAAGTAAAATGTACTTTTCTTCAATTGCATTACTACATTAAAGAATCACACACGCAAATACTGGCAAGGCACATCACAGTACGCACTTGTACGAGGTGGGATTGAACGACCAACCTGTTCGTCAGTGGATTCAACAGCTCTACCGATGTTTTATCCTTGGGCAAGACACATGGGGGCTCATTTATGAAGCGTTTGCTCATCTCACGTGCTTAAGTCTGTCCCATGTCCTAAAGCACAAACTTTGGTCGCCCTGGATGAGGCATGAAGTGATTCGTGCACGTCTTTTCCGCGATCCATCATCATCGTTTAAGTCCAAGCAAACCCAACACTTCAACAATTCAACAGCCCACGGGAGAAAAGACGGACAAACTCTTGCACTCACTGAATGCTCCCATTTACATATCAGTTTCGTAGCAGAAATAATACGCAGAAATACAAAATCGCACTCAACACAACCGCAAACCGCACAAGCCATTTTTCATCTTAGGCTCGCAGTTTAGAGCATGGACTGATAACTGAGGCCCTCCAGTGTGTTGTGTGCAATTGTATGATTTGTGATTATTGTCCACTGATGTACGGCAGAAATATACTGCATCAAATATATACCGTATTTTTTGGGCTATAAAGTGCACTGGATTATAAGGCGCAGTATCAAATAATATGTCAGTTGTGTCATTGTCCACACATAAGGAGCATCGGATTATAAGGCACAATAAGAGAAACAAAACGTGTGTCGGATAAATCGAACTTTATTCAGGTCATTTACAATAACTCTCAGTTGTAGCTAACACAAAAATACAAGTTTAACAGTTGGGTGATTTGGGCATCAAACATGCCCGGATCCCTCTCAACAATGTTCAGTTTTAACACAAAAATACAAAACCTTAAATCTGCATCGTAATCGTGGCATTTTGGGTCCTTGAACACCACACGGCAGAACTACCGGTATGTTGCACAGTCGCCCTATATGTGGCCAACATATTACTCCTCCTGACTCACCCAGTAATACGTTATTAGACTAATGTGGACAACATAAAATCGGTTGGAGGTTAAACACAACCAAAGGTCACACATAAGGCCACTGGATTATAAGGCCACTGTTGATTTTTGAGAAAATGTAATGATTTTAGATGCACCTTATAGTCCAAAAAATACGGTAAGCCAAAAAGTCCAGTCTTACAGTATTGTAGAAGCATAAAAACACGTTCCTACCTTCCTCACGTTTGCTCTGTTCTGCTCCACAGGTGTCATAACCAGAGCTGGCGGTGCGATCTCCAGGGAGTGACTGTTGTTTGAGGGAGCTACCTCCGCCTCTCCCCCCTCCTACGCCGGACACTGGACGAACTGTTCCACCTCCACCTGCACCTCGACCCCGTCCTGGCCGGTCCATCTCGCTGTCTGTCGGGGGGTCACCACGCGGCCCATGCTCCGTCTGTGAACAGTAGACAACCTTTACATGCCCGACAAAAAACGCCTCACCGAGACACGTGGTTTCAGACAAAAAGGGATTCCTATGAAATACCTGGATTGTATTGATTGTGGGACCACCTTTTAGAGGCGGGCGCTCTTTGCTGTGAATAGGCCTTCTGCTGGAGTAAAACCTCCCATATTTTTATAGACCAAAGAGAAAAACGAACTGAAATCACCATCTGACATAGAACCATGCAGACATTTTGGATAAGATGTTGTGAGACGCCAGCAGAACTTTAAAAGAAACATCTTGTTGGATACTCTTATGAACCAATCAAACTGGAGTACTTTTAAACTTTGCAGACTTTTTTGTCAGACTAAGCCCACCACTGTATTTTGAAGACTGAAGATATAGATACTACATACGTATAACTGTGTATCAAAAAAGTTGCATTTTTATCAGTAGCGGCGGCGTTGGCGACGGTTTGTCGGCGGAAAGAAATCATATCAAAGAATTATCTTCAGAGAAAGTTTAAAAATTCTGTTGAGTAGAAAGAGTAAAGAAATGTCATTAAATGTATTTTGGAAGGCCCTAAAAAGTTATATATTTAACAATTTTATATGTTGTACCTTTGTAGAGAAGCTTATTGGACTTACAATGTGATCACAATGGCAGTTTTAAGTAGTAGGACGTGAACAAAAGCTGTTGTTCTCACTGAATCGTATAGTCCCAACTTTATTTTTGTTCACATCTCTGTAGCTGCTTTGATTTCATATTCATTCAAGTCACTGTCTATCAAATCCATTACGGAAAAAAGGAAATTTATTGAGGACTGGTACGCAGCCAACTGAACATTGTAAATCTATGGTAGTCAGTGGAAGCCATTGAAAACTGCTAATTTGCTATGATATTGTATTGTACACGGTGTGGAATACTGACTCATTCTCTCTCTATGAGTTTTGATCTCTTTAATTTATTATTTTTGTGCTTTTGGTGTTGGTTTGCACAAATGCGCACAGGCAAATCTACCAGAGATTAGAGATGGGAAGCGGAAAGATGCGGAATACATTGCTTAAGTATTAGAGACATTTACATTTTTATCATGGAATATTTTAAGAATAAATTAAATACATGAAAAAAATGCCCTTTGAAAACTCAGATGGTTTTAGTTTTCAAATGTTTCATGAGATTTTAATTCAGAGAAGACAATTATGAGAATATAACTGCAGTATCTGTCCAAGGTTTGAACAAAAATATGTTTTTTTCCAATCTATGTGGCACGACATCTAAGCAATGCAATGGATGAATGGATGATCAGAGTTATTTATTTCTATCATGACACATTTTAGAATTACTTAACAATAAAAGAAATGACCCAAGAATATTGTAATTATAAACATGTCCACGGTTTTCTTTTTATCAGTGAAAGACAACAGGTATTTCTCATGGTTGCCAATTGTCATTTAAACAATTATAAAAGCTACTTAAAGGCGCCCATCTGAAAAGTCACAAAGTGCAAGTTGATATGCACTTTGGTATCAGCATTTTATAAGCAAAAATTGTCCAAATGGGTCTGGTGAAAGTGTTTTGGAAGCCAGCAGAGTAAGAAAGAGAAGAGACGTGTAATTAGGTGAGTTTTCTTAAAATAAGCGTCATTGTTCTCCAGTGTTTATGTCAAACTGGTGCTTTTATTATTGACTAGTAATTTCCATTGTTGGGCACATGTAAAATACAAGATGTGCCATATCCAGCACAAGTGTATTTGGAGCTTTTTGGTTCACATTTATTATTAGACCTCAAACATCCACATTACTCGTTGGAACAAAAGTACCACGTCAAAGTCAGTGTGACATCAGGTTATATCTCAGCATCTGTAGAGCAGCAGACAGCCCCTGCTCCTCCAGAGCTCAGCTGGTGGAGCACAATTGCATCTAATCACAGCATGCAATCTCAAAGAAGGAAATTAAAAGTCTACAAGTTAGACAGTCAGGGCCAGACACTGACAAAGTGAGGGCGACGTGCAGTAAAGAGACAGTAAATGTCATGATTCTTCAGTAATATGGAAAGCAGTTTAAAGGTGTTGTATCTGATTTTCATGGTCTTAAAACATGAAAAACAGAACTAGTTTAGTAGAAACTTATTATTGCCCACTTTCCAAACACAGAAGCATTGTAATTATTTAAAGCAATGATTTTTTTTTAGCACTTGTCACAATTTTCTAAGGCCACAGTTGAATTTTTCCATCACGGTAATGGAGCCAACTAATGCACAATTGTTACTACTCGGTTCACAGATGATAAAAACTAGAAAGTAAATGTTTGTTGTCAGTTATATTCAGACATTACATTATTTTCTTTATTAATTTGTGGGAAAAATAATCAAGAAAAGTCTCTCACCAAGAAAGAAAATACCCCAATTTTAAAATACCCTTTCAAATAAGAACCAAAGGTAAAGTCAGGTGAGCCATAATTTTAAAGTTTGGAGTAAAATGTATAGCACAGCAGAATATTCTGTTTCCTGTGGTGAAATTTATGATAGAGGAAATGTCACGACAGCCGTCCTTCATAAAACTCCATTTCTAAGGTAAGTCATGTTTATTGTATAGCCCAGAGTTACACAGCCCCAGATGCACCGCGGGTCTACAAGAGCAGCAAATGTACTGTCAGGATTCAAAATGTGTTCTAGTTCAGAAGTAAAAGCTTTAGGCGAGCAGTATTTATGGGTTTTAGAATGATGAAAAATGACCAGAGCAATTAGCAATCAATTTAAAACTAAATACCCGTATCGTTTGAATGGTGAAAAGTACTGCAATGGTACTTTTCACCATTGCAGTACTTTTCACCATTCAAATGATATGGTGAAAAGTACTGCAATGGTGAAAAAAGTACCATTGCAGTTTTGCATTAATTGCCAATTAGCAATTCATTTAAAACTAAATATCCTGTTTGAATGGTGAAAAGTACTGCAATGGTAACTAATTGGAATATTGCCTGAATATTATCTCAAGAAAATAATATATACATTTATTTTTATTTATTTTTAGGCAAGTCAAGTTTATTTGCTTAGCACAATTTGTATTAAAAACTAAATTCAAAGTGCTTCACAGAATAAGAAAAAATTAAATCACTATACAAACAAATCAAAACATGACTGATCATCAAAAAAGTAACACTAAAAGAGAAGAGAGAAGAGTGTTGAATAAAGAAAGGACTTCACAATTTGTTATCCACCCTAAAGTACCCTTCAGTTATGGGTCAGCTGCAGAGAAAGACAATAAAAAGTGTATTTTAGTCAGCATAAAAGTAGAATTGTCCTCCGATTGTGTCATATTACATCATGATTATTTAATATGTGTTACAATCATTCTCTAATCAGCGGTTAGGGTTAGAAAAGGCCAGTATGGACCCGATAGGACTTCTACACAAAAGCGGAGTGTAATGAAGGACAGTGTGACTCCAATAGCATTAATCCATATAAGCACACAATTATGGCTTCTGCTGAATGCCTTTGTACAGTGATGAATGCTGTCATGACCATCTCCAATACGGTTTCAAGGGCTATTGAGTTGACTTCAGCTGGTGACACTGGGGATAACAATAGCTGGATGGAGAGGAGGAGAGCTCATTATGGCACTAGACCAGAGCACATTTAGCAGGTGTTTTTCCACACTGTTGATTTGAATGGATGAAAACATGAATAAAAACAACACTCTGAAATACATGATTCTAATGGAAGCAGTATTCTTCGGTCCAGTTTTCTCTTGAGTACTGTCTGAGTGTCTAGTGGTGAAAAGTGCAGACTACACTGTTGAATAACCAATCATACATGCTGATGTTTTGAATGATGTTTTCATTCAGATTTAAGACCTTTCAAATTACGATGGCTCATAATTTACTCACTATCTGACTATTGATGTTGCTGATTGCATATAGAAAAAAGTCTGAAATAGATGCTCATGGGCAACAGGTTACAGGGTGGGGACAATGGTCACTGTGGAAAAAGCAGTATATTTTTATGAATGTATTGTGTATATAAACACAAACATTTTAGCAACATAATTTTGCTTAAAAAAACAAAGAAGCAGAATTTATATTATTTCAATATTGATATTAACTGAAGTACTAGTGGTAAGGTATGGTACACTTTATTGTCCCCATATAGGGAAATGCGTCCTCTTTATTTGACCCGTCACTGAGTCATGAGGAATCATCTGTCGGGCAGTGGGCGCTGCATTGCAGTGCCTGGGGACCCAGCCTTGCGCAGGACAACCTTCACTGGAGGATTGTGCCTATGGTGCATGTTTTAGGTTAATAGGGGAAACCAGAGCGTCTGCAGGAAACCATCCAGCATGGGCTGAAACACACAAACTCTACACAGAAAGGCCCAGGTACCAGAACCTTCTTGCTGTGAATTGTGAGCCCTGGTCATGCAACCACTGTGCTGACACAATATCACTTCCAACACTTGGTGTGAGAAGTGAGTGTTTGTCCTCATATTTGCATTATTTTTGTCTTTTCGGGCTCTCTGGTCGAGGGTCCACACTCTGCTTGTCTGCATGGATATGCATTGCTTTACTTGGAATGTCCCATAGTATGGCATTAAACCTGGAGACAAGCAGGTAAAGTTACTTGGAGATTCAACTCTGCTCACAGTAAAAATGCATGGTTTTGTTTTGTTTTTCATTTTGTTTGTATGTGTGTGTGTGTGTGTGTGTGTCTGTGTGTGTGTGTGTGTCACTTTTACATTTTTGTTTAGCAATAAAACACATATAATTGGATAAATGCAAGTATGCTAAACAGAACAAGGTAAGGCAGTAATATTACCATGAAATAAAGCCACCCCGCTTTGACCCGGCACACACCCCAACATATATATTGTCTTGCTAATGAACCAGCAGAGATGTAGAGCACTGCAGAGACCTGTGTAAAACAAGAATCTCAGACCAGCGTTAGAGGCTGCCTCCAGGTCTGTGCACATTCTTGTTACCAGTATTTACTACATCCTCCACTGCACCACGGGGAATATCTGTGTACTTCCAACTAGAGAGAAAAATCCATTTAAATCCCTTTTCGCTTTGGCAGGAAACAAAGACTTCTGATTCCAATACAAACATGATGAGTAACCCCCTCTTCTCTAGTTAAATCCATGTTTTAACCCTTACGCTCCCCTTGCACTTGACTTTTATACCCAAAGCTAACAGCACAATCCCTGGATTACTGGAGCACCCCCTTCCCTTCTCCAGCACATGGGCGGAAATAAGAGGGGAACCAAGGGACCGGTTTTTTCCCCTTCCATAATACACTGACTGTGGGCTAAAGGAAGAGGAGGGGAGGTCTGTTTAATTACATCAGATCGAATTCCAATAATCTGAGCTGTATCCTTGAGCTGTTTCTGACATTGTGTGGAGTCATGGCTTCACCGAGTTTAATGTGATTATAGTGGGACAATGAAAGGTTTAAAGGAGCCATATTAAAGGGAGATGATATTCTTCTGAACTGTTTTTTGTTTGACCCCCCTTTAAAATTCAGATGCACCCACTCTGTTCTGCAACATAAAAGGCTCCCAGTAATGTTGCAATTGGCTCGGGTTCGGAAAGAAAACATATTTGCCCAATCAAAGCCTTTTATTTTCCATGGAGACAAGCAGGTGGCACATCCTCCTCATGAAAAGTCACACAGTACACCTTTAATTAGTGGTAGCTTTACACAGTTAGATGATTTATTGTAGTTAGGATACTCTGCACATAGCAAGACAGTCCAGCAAATGGTTAAATATTTAATTTAAACATAACTGGCCCAAAACACTGTGTATGATATGGAGATACTGCAATGGAAGGGTCTAAGGCAGGGGACAAAATACCTTAAGTGCATAAAATGAGACTTTATGGTGTCCCATGTGACTTATAGGATTTTCTTGTTGATTAAATTCTTTTAATGACAGACCCAGACAGTAGTAAAATCATGTGGTTTGGCTTTTTGTAATTAAACAGGAGCTGACAGCAGTGTTTGCATTGGAGCATGTTTGTGTTTGCGTGTGGATCGATGTGTCTGTCACTGCACAGATGAAGGCACTGGAAGCATGCAGCTGTGAGCCCTGCTGTAAAACTAGAGGGAAGAAGGCTCCAGCCATTTACAATAAGCATAAATCTCACAAATACCAATACTGCATCTCACCGCAGAACATATTATTATTTGCTTTGATGGATAACATTTAGCTGCTAATTCAGATTTCATACAGCGAGTCTTTGTTTACAATATAAATCTAATTAAGTACCGGCATCGTGGCGCAAAGCGGATCGATGCACAATATGGACAGCACAGATGCTTACCTCACAAGGATGTCTCTCTGTGCCAATACGTTCACACCATAAAACGCTGCAGCCGCTCTCTGGCCCGGCCAATCGTCTGTCAAGGTTAGGGCAACTAGACACAAGGTATTAGCTCAGGGGAGCACTGCCCAAACATTAGTGAAGCAAAGAACTGTATTTCAAACGCATTCCCTACTCCTTTGTGGTATTATTAGCCAGTGTGTGTGCAAAATACACAGGTCTTGTTTCACATCTTTAATTTATTAGAATGTTTTACATATCCAGGGCTTCAGAGTGATGAAAGTCTAGCATAATTGCCATAAACAAAAGTCCTTAAGGTATCACCAATTAACAGGAAGGTGAAAACCTTGAAAAGGTGGGCTATTCTCATAAACAGTGAGCATTCTCCCAGCAATAAATCAACGATGTTACAGTCTATTAATGCAGTAACCTGCAATCTTACAGTACATTTGATTTATTTTAGCAATAAAATATTATACGTGATGACAAAGTAGGCTAAATGGAAGTGGAAACTTGGGGTTCTCCATGAGCCAAAGCCACATCATAAAGGCAGGTGCAGCCCACACCTCTTCTCCTGTCTGACAGGTGAAACCTCAGGTTCACCTTCACAGCTCCGTGTGTTGCTCTGTCCGTTCAGCCTCGGTGGTGGACGCCGCATTGTCAGCTGGGCGTTCAAGCTCCATTTAACTCCAACTAAGTGCCTTTAGTCATTATGGCTGTTCATTAAAGCTGCGCTGGCACAGCACTAGGCTCCGGAGATCCTCAGAGGAGAGACCAGACTATGTTTAATAGTTAACCACAAAGAAGGCTGCACAGGCTAAACTTAACAATATTTAAATTCTGACTGAAATCACTATAGCACTTAGTGTTATTTACTTCTAATTAGATCATCACTTTGCATTTGAAAACTATAGTCTGGACTGTTACGAAGCCATTTGCACTTTCTGCAAATTAACTTCAATTTGCTTCTGTAAAACCTGAGCCCTGGATCTCAGGGTCAGCTTGGAGACCGCAGTCTTTATGGCCACATAAACATGCATGTGGCTCATGGCTCTTAACGACCTGTAGAAAATGAATGTAAAGGTAAAGGCTTTGGGGTGGCAGACGATTGTAAAAGAGCTACATCGAAGCACAAGTGGAAATGCATATGTATTTACTGAAGAAATGCTGTATTAATTATAAACCATTTTTATGATTTGAGAAGACATTTGTAAACCCCTATTTTCTGACAAAAGCAGTTATTAAAACAAAAGTATTTATAGAAAAATCAAACAACTGCACAGCATCGTTTATAGATTTCTTTTTATAGATGAAACAAAGTTGTGAACATTTTGGGCAAAAAGAATAAGTGTATCCATATTCCTGCACACATAGCTGCTTCTGTCTTCTGAGTGTACACATGATGACAGCTGGGGCCCGCGCCAACACACTGGACCACTAAATGAGAAAAATGACCATCTTTCAGCACCTCTTTTAAAAACTCATTTACATCCTGTCAGATCCCATTACAGGGCAGGCCAGTATCTGAGGCTGCAGGACATGACTTGGACTGCGCTCCCCTCCTGCTCTTCCTCGCCTCCTCCTCGCCTCACCGCTTCACCACACCTCGTCTTCTGCGTCAGGGTTTCTGCGGCTCCCTCCACGCTCCTTCACACTTTTCTCATTTCACTGCTACTTTAGGTGTGCACTTACCAAAGACAGGGTGATTATCGGAGCGCCCCAAACCATGCTTTTACTCTTTTATACAATTACAGTACAGTATACGTGTACTTAAAAGCCCGGGCAGGGAGGATTAGGCTGGCTGAATGCTGAGCGCTGAATAAATGATCTACCGGGGGGCGTAGCATTAGCGCAAAGATGAAATGGGGAGGGAAGGAATAGAACAGCAGGTGGATTTTGGATTATTAATACAAGAAAAGGCTTTTAAAATGAGACTGTAGCCAATACCACCCATTAAAAACCTATTGGGTAAAGTAAAGCTAAACATAGTTCTCCTTAGTTTTAGATATGGTTCATTATATCTGAAATTATTTATTTGCACAATTTGACCCCAATCATTAATGTTTAAAAGTCATATTATAACCACAATCTGCACCTGTAGGCCTTAACATTAGACATTAGAATTTTACCACTCAAAAATCCTCAGAAATTAGTAAAAGGAACTCAAATAAGACCATTGTGGTATTATAAAAGAAACCAATTTATTTGATTTAAAAAAACATTATATTCTCAAAGTATTTTTATGGATATTGCATTAAATCAGTATCGCGTTTAGAGCCTTTTCCTCTATCAAGTTCGACATTTTTGTACAACTGCTCATTAGAACCATCCTTGTCCTATTGGAAAGTGCTGTAACTTCCTGTATTATTACCCACTATGTCAGACGTTATAAGTGGCATGCACAAAGTATAGTTCAGAGGGCTTGAGGATAGATGAAGCGTGATCCGGCAGCAGTGGAGTGTCTTTGGCAGTAACAGACTGTCCACCCTCTGCTCTTACAGGGGTCACAGTGTGCGGTCACTCCCATAAGCCACTTGTGTCCCATTCAAACCTGTGATCTAACTGCACTCCTCCAAAGCATACAGTACATGGGTCTGTCACCTCACCTCCACTCTCTCCAAAGGGCTTCCTCCATCCCCTTGGAATACCTTGACAATCCACTGCTTACTAAATGCTCTTACAAGGTGGGGCTTACCAGCTTTGTCATTTCAAAATGTATGTCACTGGACCCATTTTTGTTATTAAACTGTTTTAGATTAATATTGTGGTTTGAATAATCAAAATGATGATTTACTTATGCTATAGCTTAATATTAAATATCTTCTTTAAAGGTACAACAGTATGTACGTTTCTGGAGTTGGCAGCTGGCACATCATCTGCATGATTCCATAGAAAAACTAAGTAAAGATCTTACTTTGGAACATTCTCCATGGAGATAGATAAGATTTATGACATGCTGTGGAAGATAATGGACAGATGAATACCATTTCCATGGAAACAAGCAGGAGGAGGCCTTCCTCCTGACCAAGTAAGCAAGGTTTGCAGCGATGCAAGCCCACTCACTGTGAAAACGCATGTTTTTCTGTTCATCAACAACAAAATAAAGGCAAAGCATGTTTTTATTTTAGTGGCATACTGTGGCTTTAAGCTTCATATTATTACACTTACTAGTAAATAAATTCCACAAGTGAAAATTTACCGAAAAGGTTAAAAATGCACATCAACTTTTTCTTCCAAAGAATATAAAATTCATGCATCTTAATATGAATGTCAGAGTTTACTTTCTCACAATAAAGGATGATGCAAACCCATCTACTGACAGACAAGCCTGTAATAAACATTACATTACACTGATTTGTCCATGGTGGTGCTGCTGCTGGACCTCCCGCCTCAGATCATTGGGGTGTTGAGTGCGCACGGTGGGAGAGCCTCTTGGCGCCGCACGTTGGATCAAATGATGTCTGAAATGTTTTAATCAAATCCTGTGTGTTCATTAGACTAACAATAGGCTTCACGTGGTGAACTCTCTGCAGTTCGGCTTCTTACCAGCCCTGGGGGAAGCATCCTGATGGAGTGACTTCCACCGCTAACCTCCTCGCCATACATTTAAATGGGCCTTTATCTAACCAGTCACTTGTCACACAGCTTGAAATATATATATATGAAAGAAAAATAATCATCGCAGCCCCTGCCCACAATGTGTCTTGTTGAGTGGCGTTTCCATCTTGGGCCGATTGCATGTCAGCCCCGAATGTATATTTTGAACTGATCAAGTCGACACAGGAGAGAGACAGCGTGTTACTAATAGCATCTCGCAGCCTGCTCACATAATCTCTTTGATTTTCTGTCACTGCGGTGAAGCTTTGTCAAGTGCCATGCTGAAGAATATTGTTTGTGGGATTACTCTGGATAACAGGCAATAAGTGTCTCCAAGACCTTTGACTCTCTGGTGTAAATACTCGTCTGTGTGTTAGAGATGCCGCAGCCTACGGAAGACTTACAATTTCAGCTGCTATTGTGAAACTATCATAACGATCTAAACTGCAGCGCTATACAAAACTAACTGTGTGTATTATACGACTTCCTCAGGCATATGAAATATAGGGATGCATTCACTGTTATTGTGCACAGGCTCAGATCAGAGTATCAGCTCCAGGATATTGCCACAGAGGATATCCAGGTTTGTATTGTAATTACTGTTTAATGGCTGAGATTAGGCGAGTATATCTCATAATATATCGCTTGACCTATGCAACACTGTTCTGTGTGTAAGGTACATTGTACTGAACAGTAAGGAAATGTGTCCTCTGCATTTGACCCATCGTTCAGTGTCAGTTAAAGAGCTATAGGCTCATTTTGCTAGATCTGACTTTAAACTGCAAAACTTGTTGAATCAGACCATGGTTATTACTCTGAGACAAAGTCCAAAGGCACAAAAATAACACAGTTGCTATATTTGTGCCTATGCAATATTAACACATGAAATCATAAAAATTCTATTCTTGCAGCCCACTTATTTGCTTACTCTTCCAGATTTTGTTTCAGTGAAATGTTCAAATGACCAAACTGCATCTTTTTGTCTGCTGTGAATACCAGACTGGCCTTTTATGAGTGGCCTTTGCCAAAATGGGACACATCTATTCTTTATCCTTGAGCACCATGTTCCTCAGGACGGCCTACTTTGTAAATGCAATAAGCCAGACCCTATTTGGTCTTTGTTTGCAATATTTTTTTACTTTTTTACACTGCAATAACATACAGCATGGACTGTACTATGTGAATAGAGTCTGAAATTTCAGTAATCCATAGTTGTATTTATATTTTTCACTTCAAAACACAACAGATCTAGTTTATTTGAGTTTGAGTTGATTGATGTTGGACAGTGCAGACAGCGGTGACAGTATTTTAGCTCTTCCTTCTCCCAACAACCTCACCACTGCGGCCTTTAATCTGAAGTACCAAATGTCCCCACGTCGCCACACCACTAAATCTACTTTATTGTGTTATTTCAACCTGTCAGACCTATTGATCAGTGGATTAAGACAAAGATGATGTGTTAAAGCTTTGACTGAGGGTTTCATAGCTGTCCTGAAATCCAATACCAATAGGGCTCCGCAGATCCAGAGTAGGATTTAGTGCAGCAGCCAGGATTGATGGCATACGGGCTGGCTGTAATAGAGGAGGAATACAAGCCCCATCTTTCAACATAACTCACCATAACACTGATGTTTTTTTATTTGGCTATTACAGTCATTCACTTGTCAGCTTATTTAAAACATATTGATGCTGTATTACTTGCATTAAGGATCAAGGTTTCAAGAAATATACAAACCTCAAATCAATTTAATGTCAGTGCGAACGTGAAGTTACTCACTCTTTATATATATTTAGATCTAAATAAAAGCTTCTAACTCTGATTTGTATTTTGTTCGTCTTGTTTCGGTAATACAATAACGGCGACTCATTATGCATATCAGAACAATTAGACGCCCTAATATGTATGCAAGTTGATGATAACAGAGGCACTGCATGCTTTGTTAAACACTAAATTATCTTTTGATAGCGAGACGTTTTAATTAAAGGATGATTTTAGTTTATTGGTAAAAAAATTGCTATGACAACCACAGACTGTATACAAGGCTGCCAACTCTCACTCCACTTGCCGCGAGCCTGCAAAGATTCTCACGCCAAACTCCTGATATGTCATGCTAGAAAAATAAATAGGCCAATAAGAAAAAAAAAAATCCATATATTTAGATTGAACATAGGGGAGGGTAATGGTTAATGCTCATTCATATGCATGTGCAGTTTATGTCACTTAAAACATATTGGTCTAAATGTCCAAGGACATTTAGACCTCCTGATCCTGTGTGTGCAGTGAGCAGCCCTCCCCCCTCACACGGCTCACATGACCTCCTCTGTCTCTCCCCTCACAACTCACACTTGTTTTTTTAATAAAACCTAAGTTATAGAAAATAAACAGCTTTTTTCTGACCATTTTTGAGTAAAACATCTGATCTAATTAACGGCACAATCGCATGCAGGCTTCACTTTATATAATGTCAGAGGTCTGTTCTCACTTCAAAGGAAAATTTATCTGGAATTATTAAACCTTTCAACGTGAAATAAAAACTACAGGAATGCTGAAAATCCTCTCTTTTAATCCATTCATGTGTTTATGTATATGTATACCCAGCGCACGCCCACTAATGATTAATTTGTGTTTAACTAGTTTAACTGGTTTAACTAGATGTACATTTGTTGTGCTTTAACTTTTTTGGATAGTTGGGCAGTTTGAGCAGCTGACTCAGAAATCCAGATTTGGATCTTGGCTCCAAATTAGCTACAACTGCTAGCCTCCATTAGCTTAATTTGGCTGGAGCCAAATGCTATGGGCGACATCACACTCCCAATCACTGAGAATGACACACACACACACACACACACACACACGGACGGACGGACGGACGGACGGACGGACGGACGGACGGACGGACGGACGCACGCACGCACGCACGCACACACACCAAACCTAAAGTTACAATAAGGACCCATCTAAATACACATAACACATAAAAACAGAACAACAAAGTTCATGCAAGGGAACTTGTTAATATGTGCAAAAACACACAGAGCAAATACAGTGTAACTACCTCCTCAAAAAGAGATGCACAGACAGGCTGTGGTCAGCTACTCTGTGAGCTCTATGGCTGTTGTTAACAGTCTATCATAAACCATATGAGAGCTGTACCACACTACCACAAATCATACTTATACACACTGTATTCATGCACATCTCTCCAAACACTGAGCAAGAGGCTGGGTTTGGTCAGAACTACAAAGATCAGGCAAAAGAACTTAATGTGACTACAGAACAATTGCACAGCGCAGTCACAACCGAGCCACAAACAGAATGGTTGGATAGGTAAGTATAGTGTTTATGAAAGTTTTGGGCCCTTGTAACTAAGATCTACTTCTCAGCCCCAGTGCAGTCTCCATCATCAGGACCCTGGTGCACACTGTAAATTACATAAGCCACACATCGCTTTATGTAAAAGTCAGATCTAGTGTCGAGGGTGGGACTCAATTCTCTGTATTTGATGCTGCTGAGTCGAAACAAACTCTTCCACCACAACAGCCTGTTTCTATGGCAACTAACTGACCTCACACACCACGAGAAAAGTTCTTCTGAGGAAAGATCCGGTAGAAAAATAATAATTCTTCAAAGCCAGATTACTGGAATGGTACTCGAGTCTTGAGTCTTTGCAGTTACAAAAGTATTTACCCTGGTGCTCTTCTGGTTGAGGATCAAGCAACATTGAAGTAGGACAGAGGCACTCATGAAATTTAGAAAATGTTAAAAAGCCTTTATTGAATCAAGGCTGGTATCTTAAAAACACCAAAATACCACGATGTTTTAGCCTTATTGGCTCTTCTGTAGCCTTTAGTGGATAATATATGCAGAAAGAATATTCAGGCCAAAACAATGACCTAGATATTTTATCTTTTGAGACTAAACACTAAACACTAAACACATGTAGTCTTTTGTCTTCCTTTTTTACAATATTTAATGTTACTATCTGTATTTTAACATATGTTGTATTTTAACATATGTTACAGACAGTATGTTTATACTGTTTGTAATTATCTTGAATTATCTTTATCTGTGCCTTGATGAAGGCCCATTATCCAGTTTTCTTTTTAAACTCAGCCATGATTCAATAAAGGATAAATATTTTATAAATTCCATGAGTTCTTCTGTCCTGCTTTAAAAGAAACTTGTAAAACTTACAACAATTAAAAAACATAAAAAATAGATGTACTGTGCCAGGTAATATGCAAAATAAATGTAAACATGTTTCATGTTTCACAAATGTATGGATGTGTCTATTATTTATAGTGAAATCATGAAGAATGTGCGTGTACATGTTTTAATTTAACTTTAACTAATTTATATGAGTACAATTAGTCTAATGCAGAGAGCTCTGATATGATGGTCAAAAGTAAGTTTCAGGTTGGTCATGTTTGGGAGTTGCTATTGGCTCTTGGATGTAACACTCAATAAAAGTCACAGTTTATGAGATGAATATGGATGAGCAGCATAGTATATCAATAAACTAATTTCCACAGCCAAAACTGAATGTATTAAAAACTTAATTAACTTATTACTATTTTACAAGGCAAATTGAATTATACTTTCATGAAATGCACTGAATTTTGTGCCCCACTTTTGCACCTGTTCATTATGTGATTGCACATCATTAAAGAAGTGCCTTTTTCCAACAGGTCGAGTCTGAGTCTGATCTGACTGAAATCCCAAATCACCATCAACACTTTAGTAATCACAAGATATTGTAAAGTTGTTTTGTTGACCTAATTAGGCATTTACTCTTATTTGCCCTGATTACAAGAGAAGCTTCTCTGAGTGGAGAAGATTTCCGTGTCCCACTGCATAATATCGCTAAAGAAATCAAAGTCAAAGAGGTCAAAACTATGAATATTCAGTATACTCTAGGTGGATAGTGAGTACTGCACTGCGGACCAACTGTCTCCAACTCAGGTTATGAGTTTGCTTCTTTGGCAAACTGATGATGTTCTTTAAGGTAGCATTTCCTGTCTGTAAATGTCAAGCTTGAGCTATTACTTCCACTATAATTAATGAACACTGCAGCTAATGTGGCTAATTCTACAGTAAAATGACCAATGATAAAACTGCTTTAG
Source organism: Scartelaos histophorus (assembly GCA_000787155.1). Lineage (NCBI taxonomy): Eukaryota > Metazoa > Chordata > Actinopteri > Gobiiformes > Gobiidae > Scartelaos > Scartelaos histophorus. The sequence continues at coordinate 692 of JACN01021823.1, read as the reverse complement.
TTTACTCCAGATAAATTAGGAGATGTAATTACCTTTCTGGTGTTTGCTTTTTATTCAGCGGTCAGAGTTGCTTTTTTCTCAATTTTGGGCATTATTCATTAACTTCACAGCCAAGAAAACACAGAAAAGGAAGTTTATACAAAGCATTTAACTTAATGAATGACAGAGGCGCGATTTAATGTTTTCTTTTTCTTCCCACTCCTTTTTAAGCTCAAATAAGAAAAGAATATGTGAAATGTACATTAAGTGGACTAGATGCATGTGTACTTCTTGTGTGCAACTAATCCATCCTATTCCCCATTGTTCCCAGACCTGTCCGATCTCATTTAGTAATTGTCATTTCTTTTGTTTTCTGAAGTTCGTTAAGATATTGTGCCCATAATGAGGTCATCAGTTTGACAGCTCTATTTCTCCTACGTCAGACCACGGTAATGACTTGAAAGGCCCACATGTCTCATCACTCCACAGCTCTGATTGGCTCCTAATGGACACCAGTGACTTGAGCGTCTGTTTTCTATCTTCAGCTGAGGTGATGGACGGTCTACAGTCTGTGCGGCTTCAGTGTGGCTCAAATCGGATCAGACTTCGGACGTAATGGTTTCATGCCAGAGTGAAAATAAACTGAAAATAAACTGAGAATAAATGCGTGCTGTTCAAATACCTTATTTAAAAATCAGAGAGAAAAGTTAATT
>JACN01081574.1:0-11411 GCA_000787155.1 Scartelaos histophorus | reverse complement strand
GGACAATAAAAGGCCACCCCAAAATGTTCAATTTAGAAGTAATCATGCCTCAGATGTCTGGAGTCATGCGAGAATGTGCCATTGGCATTATGGATGCAGGGATGTCCACCCGAGCAGTCGCTGCACAGCTGAACGTTCACAGATTTGGACTGGCCTGCATATTTAGCGGACATGTCACCCATAGAGCATCTTTGGGATATTCTGGATCGACGTGTCCGCGATCGTGTTCCAGTTCCGGGGAATGTGCGACGGCTCCGTGTGGCCCTCCAGGAAGAGTGGAATAACATCCTAAAGGCCCACATCCCCCAGACAACCTCATCAACTCCACGTGAAGACGATGTGCGGCCTTGAGAGACGCAGATGGTGGACACACAGGATATTGAAAAGTGAATTTCTCGACCCTGAGCCCCACCATGTTCGACTGAAAGCCTCAATTTCAGAGGCCAACACCAAGATGAATGGACTGTTATCTGAACATTAATCAATAACCAAATTAATTTTGGTTGATTTCATGTGCTGATTAAACGTAATGGTAATAAAAACTCAGAAAGAGTGACATGGGCATATATATTGTTGTGTATTTATTTATCTGATCTGCTTTTATCATATGAGCCTCTTGGACTCCCATCTCTGAACTGTCCCAAGAGGCCAAACTAAAATCACGGGGAGGCATCGCTCAGTTTTAACAGCCCCAGTCTGTGGAACAACCAGTTTGAGGATCTGAGGTCCGCAGCGAGTGTTCATATTTTTAAGAGTAAACTCAAAACCCATCTATTTAATTTAGCCTTTAATTGAAACTTTTTTTTGTGTGCTTTAAATTAAATTATTACCATTATATTTGTTTTACATTAAATTACCATTATTTTACTCAGCCACTATCTAGTTTTAGCTCTCCATTTTTCTTTATTTTTACTATAACCTTTAGGATCTTTAAGTTTATTTCCCTGTCTAAATTGCTGAATATATGAGTGAAACTTTTCATACATTCAAATGTATGAAAAGTGCTATACAAATAAACTTTCAGTTTGATTGATAGATGCTTATATGTCATCACTTCACAGACATGTATTGAGCAGAAGAAACATCAGGCAAGATTTGTGTTCCACCATGACTCCTGCTTCACTAATCCTCATAGATCTTAAACGGTAGATCTTGTGTTCAGACTCTTGGCATGTGTTAATGCTGCCGCCATCTTGGTTCCTTGCTTCCATGGTGTCACTGGCAGCATTTTTTTCACAGTATCAGCGAGTGAAGATGAAGGCGGAAAGGGGAAGCACCAGATTTTGGTGTGTGGATAGAGCCAGAACTTCAGTGCATGACTTGATGTCGATCAATGTTTCTTCTGCTCAATAAATAATGCCTTTGAAGTGATGACCTATTTTTGACAGTAAATTCACGTCTATGAATTAGTATTTTTACTGAAGAAAGTGCAACTTTCAATTTGTATTCTGATGAATAAAATACACACAACACATTTTATGTTTGACCGTACTAATATTTCTGAGAGCTTTCTTGTGCAAGACAAATGAGCGGCTGTGGTTGGATCGTCTCAAGTTTGGACGGACGTTTGTATATGGTTCAGACCCTTCTGGATTCAAACATAATGTAGAAGGGTCTGGCTGCTCAGGCGAGGCAACTGTTTCCCCTTCATTAGATAAAAGGTTGACTCCTCCGCTGTGCACCAAGCTGCGATCAAACTAAACTTACCTAATGGACTAAAAGCCTAAACGAACACTTCACTCAAACACGAGCCAATAGGGTCTATGAGGGACATTAAGATCAAGGACAACACAATGAAAAACTCTAATCCTAAAAATTCAAAACAAAACTAAACTGTCAGGAAACTGCACAGAAATTTGAGAAAAAATTGTTCAAAGTAACTTGCAACTTTCAATTTCTAACTTTTCTTCTACAGCAGTTGTTTAAACCCCAGCCTTCTGAAACATGCACACAGACAATGGCCCAGTGTCTCAGGCCAAAATCCTGTTCGACTCAAGTTTAGGAACCGGCAACTCTTCCTCTCCTCCTTCCCCTCCTCCTCTTCCTCCTCACATTTTCAATAACTTCACCCCGTTAAATGGGCAAGACGGCACATAAACCAGTGTCCTAGCACGCTAAAGAGGAGAAGTTCTGAGGCAAATGGGCCGGCTGAGTTGTGAAACAGTTTGTGGAACTATTTGGAGCTAGCTTACTTGCTACTACTTGCATGTTTTGTGAAGTATGCCAGGATTACATAATAGCAGGAGGAGACCACCACAAGGCGACAATGTTACGGTGAATGAGAAAGGACTGAACCAGGCCTGAACCAGGACAAAGATTGAACCTGGATTAAAGGACAAAATAAACAGCATACTATATTGAATAAACCAATACTAAACCAAGACTAAACCAGGACTAAAACAAGGAAAACTGAACTAAAACTTGAGCAGGTCTTAAATCAGGTGTACAGTAGGAGAATCTTGTCGAAACTGGGTCAAAACCACCTCCTAAACCTGTACAGAACCAGGTTTAAACCCATGTCTAAATCAAGTCTTAACCAGAACTGGACCATAAACAGAACTATGGATAAACCAGGTCTAAACCAGGTCCAACCGCGACCAGAACTTGTACAGAACCAGGTCTAAACCAAGCCTGAACAAAGACTAAACCAGGTATAAATCAAACCAAAACCTGTACAGAACCAGGTCTAAACCAGGTTTGAACAAAGACTAAATCGGTTCTTAACCTGACCAGAATTTGTACAGAAAAAGGTCTAAAGCAGGTCTAAAGTTGACCAGAACTAGTACAGAACCAGGTCTAAACCAGGTCTGAACAAAGACTAAAGTGGTTCTAGACCTGACCAGAACTTGTACTGACCTAGATCCAAACCAAGCCTGTACAAAGACTAAACCAGGTCTAAAGGTGAACAGAACTTGCACATAACCAAGTCTAAACCAGGTCTGAACAAAGACTAAATCGGTTCTAAACCTGACCAGATCATTTGTACAGAAGCAGGTCTAAAGCTGACCCGAACTTGTACAGAACGAGGTCTAAAGCGGGTCTAAAATCCCATCTAAACTTTGGAAGCAGCATAGCGGACCGCCGGAGCGCGCACGGACCCAGCCCCTCATTCATTTTACATTGTGCGCTTTAAACCGCTCCAACTTTTCTCCACATTTTTACAACTTTCCCGCTACTCACCAATGGACACCAGCTTAATATTCTCCTTATCCAAAAACTCCAGCGCCACAGACACGTTCTCCAGCTGCATCTGGCGAAACGTGGGCCTCTGGTTGTACTTTCGGAACATCTTTTTCTGCGACAAAACTTCCAAGAGCCCGATGAGCCGCAGCCCGTCGCTCAGATCCGTCTGCAGATTTCCAATGCGCTTGTTTACGCATTTCAGGTGCTCGTTACACCATCGAGTGAAGGTGTTTTGCTGTATCTTCTTCCATGGCGCGTCCTCGGCCAGGTCTTTCTCCGTAGCGGGCATCTCGGCGTCTTTCTCCGGGGAGCTGGCGTTTGGAGCGGGCGAGCTGCTCTGGTTCAGTCGTGGGTGTGGACTGCTCATTTTTATGCGCTCTGGTGCCTCTTGGTTCGCTGTGACTTTTTGGGTTCTGGGTGGAGTCTTGGATCGCTCCCTCCTCCCTGTGCGTAATAGCGTTCGCCTCCTGTCGCCTGTGCAGAGAGAAGAGGAGGAAAAAACGGCAAAATGAGTGGTTGTAGCCTCAAGACAGAGATTTCGCAAAAGAAAGTAGGTGGTGGTTTACTTTGATAACCGCGTTCACGTTTGCATAGGCCTACACTGGTTAAAGCCCCATATGACACCATTTTTGATCATTTATAAAGTAGTTTCCTCATTACAAACAGTCCTGGAGTTGTGTTTTGTTTCATTCACACTCGTTTAAAACGCAAACCCATCATATTTATCCTGCATTCTTCTCTGTCATGTGGAATCTAATACAGGAAGTGCTCCACTGTGTTTTTAAACTCAACACACCTTCACTTAAATCATTTGGATCGTTTCAGCCCTGGAATTGCCCATTTCTACTGGACTAAAGGTATAAAATAAAGGTATCTGTTAACATGAAAATGACCACTATATGACATCACAAGGTGGAACAGGAGTATTTTAAGCTTTACAGATGTAGATAGACTATTTAATAATGCAGGATTACTTGTGTGAATGAAACAAAACACAACTCCAGGTGTTTTAAGGTTTAAATCAAAAACGCAAAAATGTTTTATCCTCCCCAAACTGTTCACAAATAGGTAGAGGTGGTAAAAGAGCTAAAAATCTGTACTCAAGTAAAAGTAACATTGCTTCAAAATCATATTACTGAAATAGAAGTACAAAGTAGTGGTCCAAGAAATGACTCAAGTAAAGCCGGGTGTACATTGTGGGATTTTTTTCCCCTTTTTTCCCTTTTTTATGCGACTGTTTTTGGAATCAGGCTGAGTTTTGGCTTAATCGTGCTTCGTCTAGTATACATGGAGTAACGAAAACTGATTAATACCTCACGACCAGCTCCCGATCAGCAATAGTTGGTCCAAGAATTTCAAGTCTGAGTAGTGTGAGAACATGAATTGTGAGATGTGAACTTTTAAACCCTGCAATTTGGTCATGCGATCCAAAATATCACACAGTAGTAAAAAAGTATTTGGGAAAATCACTACTCAAGTAACTTAAACCTGACAGGACGTAACATCTGACTTATAATTTGAAGTGAATGTAATTTGAAGGATGGAACATTAAATAAGTCACAAAAATGAGACCAACTAAATCAGATCTGAAAGAGTGCTGCAAGAAACACAAATGTCCAAATCATTTCAGTTCTTCTGTAGTCCTGGTTTAGTCCAGTTTTAGTCCTGGTTTAGACCTGGTTGTGACTTATAATAATAATAAGCCGGAGTAAAAGTATGCAGCTACAAAAGTACAATGTCTTCAAAAAGTTACTCACGTGAATATAACTACACCTTTGCACATAGGCAGCTGTTTAAAGATGCACTGTGTAACTTTTCTGGTGGATGGTTCGTTTTTATGGAGATATTATTGCTTTAAACTTATTCAGATAAATACAGAAGGTTTATTATATTATTGTAGAATTTAAGAATTTCAGTAAAATAAACACAAAAGGCAATAAAGACATTACAAATGGATGAGTGGTATAGTGAGTAGTCCTTAAGTCTAGAACAGTGTCAGGACAGGAGGGTTTGTGTGAAGGTCTCCACACGGGGGTGCTGTTTATCACCGATTGTGTTTGGGTCTCGGAGAACAGAGGAGAGTTGAAGCCAAGATGTGTGGGACCCTAAACTGGGACTAAAAGAGGACTACAGAAGAACTGAAGCAGGAATAAAACAGGACTGAACCAGGACTACAGAAGAACCAAAACAGGACTAGAAAAGGACTGAACCAGGACTACATCAGGACTACAGACAGACTAAAACAGAACTACAGAAACATTGAACCAGGACTAAAGTGGGGCTAAACCAGGACTAAAACAGGACTAAAACACAACTACAGAAGGACTGAATGAGGACTACATCAGGACTGAACCAGGACTACATCAAAACTAAAACAGAATTGAACAAAGATGACCAGGACTATGAATCTACCTCTGGTCCCACCCTGAACCAGAACTACACCAGGACTAATCCAGGACTAAACGATGATAAAAATAAGGACTAAACCAGGTCTACACCAAGACTGAACCAGGACTACATCAAAACTAAAACAGAATTGAACAAAGATGACCAGGACTATGAATCTACCTCTGGTCCCACCCTGAACCAGAACTACACCAGGACTAATCCAGGACTAAACGATGATAAAAATAAGGACTAAATCAGGTCTTAACCAGAGCAAAATATAAAATAAACCAGTTCTGTGAATAGACCACTGGTTCCACCCTGAACAAGAACTAAACCAGGACCAAACCTGGTCTAAGCCCAGACTAATAGCAGATCCAAACTAGATTCAAAAACTCTATCTGGCCCAACCCTAAACCGTGACTAAAGTTTGACCATACAAGACTAGTCCAGGACTAAACCAGGTATGACAAAACTGGAACCAAGACTAAACCAAGGCTAAACTAGAACTCAACCAGGACTATCTGCCGCTGGTCCAGACCTCTGTAATTCACTCTCATATGACATCACAGGCTCATTCACCCCTCTGGTCTGTTAATGGTTTAATGATGCTGGATTTAAAGTAGAAGTTTTACAAGCGTGACACTCATGGAGGCACTACTGGAGACGCCGTTCTCCATCCAGGTAAAAGCTCTGTGAGGATTAATAAAGCTAAAGGGGTTTAGACTCTGTTACTGTGGCAACTAAGGAGGCCATCTTGTGACTGTAAAAGCAGAAAATGCGAATAAAAATGTGAAAACTGGACATTCAGTGATTAACTGTAAAAGCAGAAAATGCGAATAAAAAATAAAAATAAAAACTGGACATTCACTGATTAAAGGACTAAACCAGGACTAAAGTAGGACTTAACCAGGACTAAAGTGGAACTAAACCAAGACTAAACCAATACTAAACTCAGACAGAACCCGGACTGAACCCTCACAAAATTTGGACAAAACCTGGACAAAACCTGGACAAAACCTGGACAAAACCTGGACAAAACCTGGACTAAACTTGGACAAAATCTGGACTAAACCTGGACAAAACCTTGAAAGAACCTTGACTAAACCTGGACTGTACCTAGACTAAACCAGGTCTAAACCAGGACTGAACCAGGACTGAACCAGGACTAAATCAGGAATCTGCCTCTGGTTCTCCCCAAGACTAAACCAGGATAGAATCTTGATCAACAGGTCTAAACCAGGCCTTCCCTCCGAAATGCCCTCTGGTCTGTGTGTGTGACCCTTGGGTGCTGGTGTTTGGGGGAAGTGAGTCACTCTGTCCAGAGCCCTGCCCTCTCTGCCTTTAGTCACAAAGGAGAAGATTCCAGGACTCCACATAATCACCCCACAGGCTGCAGGGTCCAGATGCACCACCCTCTTCCTCTATCGTGTATGACCAATCATGAGTCAAATCCACTCATCATTTCTATAAGCTTCAAGGTCCAGTCTGCTGTAGGACTTCTGCACCCACAATATTTGAGGGAGGGCATAACATCTGAGAGGGCATCTGACGCACTATAACATCTGAGAGGGCATCTGACGCACCACAACATCTGGGAGGGCATCTGACGCAGTGTAACATCTGGGAGGGTATCTGATGCACCACAACATCTGGGAGGCCATCTGAGGTGACATAACATCTGGGAGGGCATCTGACGCACCTGGGAGGGCATCTGACACACCGTAACATCTAGGAGGGCATCTGACACACCATAACATCTGAGAGGGCATCTGACACACTTGTATATATTTTCACTCCAATGTTAATAGTTAAATGTTCTGTAACACGTTCTCTGGTTCTTAGCTCCTCAGTCATCAGTTCATACCCAGAGAGTTGAGCTCATCTTGGGAACAGCTCCCGAGCCTGGTCCCTGCTCTCTGGAGCCTCGGCTTCACTGGAGACACATTTGGGAAGAGTTCATTCTCAGCTTCTCATAAGGTCTGTTTAGATGTATTTTATTGATTTTATTTATTACTTATTCTCTGCTTAGGTTTCTACTTAGCGTTCAACATCCCCGTTTGCTCTCCATGCTAAGTCACTCCCCCTTTAGAGTCCTTTCAGAACACAGTCAGCGTGCAATATGGAGAAGTGTCGTGTGGGAGCACGGGTGATGTGAAGACCAGTTTGATGAGTTATAACAGGTCAAGAGCTCACAAAATCAACTTTTTAGAACAGACCCTCTTTAAGATAATTTTTATAAAAATACATGAAGTAAATCTAGGTTCCTGCTCATTTGAGACAGGGGGGGGTCACGTTCTGAAGTTTAAAAAGCTGTTTTAAAACTGAAGTGCTGTTTTTGTGCTACCGTTTATGGCCCTGTCAGTAGTCATGTAAACTCAGGTAATCTAATGTGTACTCCTCATTATGAAGTCATTAGAGTGATTAGAATAATCCCTGTGACCTATGATGACAACTCACTCCTCTGCTCCACCGGCCTCCAAATCCTGCACTGTAAAAACACTGCAGCCCACAGACTGTGGTGTGACGTCACCCACAGTGTTGCAATGCTCACGGATACAGGAGCGAATCTGGGGCCAGACTCTATATTAGGAACAGGATTTTTTTAATGGATAAAACAGAAAAAAGCAAAAAACAAAATAGGATCATGTAGAGCGGGTTAATCCTAAAAACATTTAGGACCAAAATGCCGAGGTTCACAGCAGCAGGCACAGAGAGAGTCACTATTCAAATGTGAGTCAACAGAAGCCAGAATCAGAAGGAGCCGGAAGAGAACTTGTGAACTTGTTTTTATTTGGATGTGGTGGCTAGCATTTTAGCTATGTCCATTTATATATACAGTCTGTGCTACAGGCTTACATGTTTTATTATTGTGAACTGTGGAACATTTCAGGCAAAACAACATATCCATGGAAACAAATCATGAATAGGGTCTATTCATCTGGAGTTGTGATTCTTTTCATTCATCTTTGTCGGGTCTATGGGGGGGCGTGCATATAGGCGGGGTCATGACTGAGGTCACGGGTGCCAGACGCACAGTTCAAAAATCTGAACTGTCAGTGAAAATGGAGCTTCAGTAGTGTGCCTCAGATGAAGAAGAGCATGAAGAAGAACCTCAGATTCTACTTCTGATACAGCTCATCACTTTAGGGTCTTTAGTATTGATACCTGATCAAATGAGTATCTAGTTTCAATATGAGTTTTAGTATTGATTAGTATCTGATTTTTCTTTTCAAAATTCACTTTAGGTCATGAAAAAGTCATGAAAAAGTTTTGAAATTTTGTGGGAACCCTGTATATTAACAGCAATTTATTTTATTTGACTAGATTCAATTTGACAAGTAAAATTATCTACCAATGGAATAAGAGTGTTTTAGATTATATTTTAGTTTATTATGTTAAGTGCTAAAAGTTGTTGTTTTTTGTATTTTATGTGTAGCAAGATTAAGTACAAAAAGCCTTGTTCGCCTTGTTCAGATAAATGAAACGTATTAAAATCATGATCAAACTTTCTTAATTCGAGTCATCTTAACTTGTCTAGATGTAGTTTTACATAGAGCTGGGGGATGTACGTTTCCAAACCATAAAAAGTGTCTTGCCATGTGAGAGCGTCTTGGAACCAGCGCCAGATTAGTTCATGCAAGTGTGTGTTTTTTTTGTTGTTGGTAGTGACAGAGCACTTTTTGCCTAAATAAGGCGAGTGATGCCAGGGTCTGGACGGCTCCATCACATGTTTGCTCTGTGTGTTTGGCCAGAGCAGAATGTGAAGAATGCTCTCGCCCCCTCCCCTTTAAGCCCTCCACAGACCTCCCCTTTAATAATGCCCCAATAAAAGCAGGACTGAACCCAGGGCCCTCGGGTTTTTACGGCTCATTTCAAACAATAGAACAAAAGGAATGAGATGGTAATACACAAATCGTCCTCTCACACACTGTAATTATACCGACACTACTTTCCCCTGATGCACTTTACAAATTAACTTCACTGTACCTGGATTTAAGGCCTTTTTATGTGTCTATTATTTAAGGCTCCAATTTTACACACAACTGACTCCTGTGAGCAAAAACAGACCTCCACTGCAAAAAGCAACATCTAGGTAAGTTCAAATGACTTAAAGAACATTTGACTTTACTTGACTAGATTCAACTTGACAAGTCAAATAGATAAGTGTGTTTTTCCATATTCCAGCTACAATTGATTTAGTTTCTTATTTTAAGTGCAAAGAGTTGTTGTTTTTCTTGTTGTTTTTAAGTGTAGCAAGATGTGTTTTCATATTTTAAGTATGAAAAGTCGTGTTCCATTGGCAGATACTTTTCCTTGATAGGTGAATTTCACTCAAATTTGAATAAAACCTTCTTAATTCAAGTCATCTTAACATGGCTAGATTTTTGCTTTGTGGAGTTGTGTTTTGTTTCACTAGTCCTCTATTATTAGTCTGTATAAATCTCCAAAGCTCCAAATGCTCTGTTCCACCTTGTGATGTCATGAAGAGGCAATTTTCAAGGTCCTTTTACTTTTGGTTCAGTAGAGACTGACGATTCCAGGACTGAAAGTTATCCAAACAAATTTAATGAAGATGCACTGCAAAAGAGCTTGGCCAAAATGTAAGATCTAAACACTTAAAAGTACTTGTGACTTAAAGTGACTTAAAGTGACTTAAAAGTAGTGAAATGATCTGTCCATGCAGCAAGATCATTTTACTTGACAAGTTCTCTCAAAATAAACTCCCTCTAGACTAGAATGGAGTGTCTCAGAACTAGTAAGTAGAAAATAAATCTGAAAACCTAATTTAAAATCTTGGTCAGATCAGAGAAATTTGCAGTGTGAACATCAAGATTTTAAAACTTCATGTTATTCATCTTGTTTTCAGTTTTATTATTTACTTATTAGTTCTGAGACCGATTCATTCTAGTCTAGAGGGAGTTTATTTGAAGAGAACTTGACAAGGAAAGCTGTCTTAAAATGGAGATAATTCCACTACTTTTAAGTCATTTTCTGACAGATTTAAGTGTTTATATTTTAAGATTTTTTACAGTGTATGATGTGTGTGTGTTTGTTAAACATGTCCGAATGAATAATGTTTGGATGAGGAAATTATAACAGAGATCAGAAATATTTAGATACCAAACTAGGACTAAACCAGGACTAAACCGGGTCTAAACTGGGACTGCATTTAATATTTGCAGAATGAGGACTAAACCTGGACTAAACCTGGACTAAACCGGGTCTAAATTGGGACTGCACTTAATATTTACAGAATGAGGACTAAACCTGGACTAAACCGGGTCTAAACTGGGACTACACTTAACATTTACAGAATGAGGACTAAACCTGGACTAAAATGGGTCTAAACTGGGACTATTGTTTAACATTTACAGAATGAGGACTAAACCTGGACTAAACCGGGTCTAAACTGGGACTACACTTAATATTTAAAGAATGAAGACTAAACCTGGACTAAACCGGGTCTAAACTGGGACTACACTTAACATTTAAAGAACGAGGACTAAACCTGGACTAAACCGGGTCTAAACTGGGACTACACTTAACATTTACAGAATGAGGACTAAACCTGGACTAAAATGGGTCTAAACTGGGACTATTGTTTAACATTTACAGAATGAGGACTAAACCTGGACTAAACCGGGTCTAAACTGGGACTACACTTAATATTTACAGAATGAGGACTAAACCTGGACTAAACCGGGTCTAAACTGGGACTACATTTAATATTTGCAAAATGAGGACTAAACCTGGACTAAACCTGGACTAAATTGGGTCTAAACTGGGACTACACTTAATATTTAAAGAATGAAGACTAAACCTGGACTAAACCGGGTCTA
>KN490641.1:11435-38258 GCA_000787155.1 Scartelaos histophorus | reverse complement strand
GATAAGTGTAATGCTATACTGTGGAACTTTGAGGCAAGCATGTGATGAACTCTCATGTCCTTTTTTCTTTATTTTTACTTTAAACGTAAAAAAAAAATGAATTTATTGGTTTATGCTTGCAGAACTATTTCAGCGCATGTCTATCTTGTTTAGGGTCCAGCCATTCCTCTATACTTGGGAGCCGATCTGTTTTCCAACACTGACATCCGCACAGAGAACCACCCCAGGCAACATGCCAAGTTTGCCAAGAAAGGATTTGCCACTAAACTACATTTTTCCTCTGGTACGATGGTACTTTTACTCGTAATTTGGTAATCTACTTTACAGTGAAACAGTCCACATAGTTTTGATAAGGGTTTGGCTGCAGACCTCCACCCAGATCATTCTACCCCGAAGGCTCCATCATCATGTGATTACCTCCATCCACACATCCCTGATAGAAAACAAACAGTTAAACACAATGAATTAAACACTTCTGTCGCTCAACACAAGCCATCATTACTATCATGTTAAACAGACCCCTATCATGGACTTTGATATGCTCTGCTGGGTGTTTCAAGTTTGCAGTTCATATTTTATTTAATTTATTTTGTATGTAAAGTTAAACAAGTTTACATTGTTTTAAACCCAAACCTTTTCTCTTTAACCACCACCACTTAAGACTCATTCCAAATCTTAACCAGACACTGGGCCTATGGGCCTACACACATGGTCACAAGTACATATACTGTATTATATATTAAATAGGCTATATCAAATTTTCCATAATACATGAAGAGAGCTTAATTGTTTGTGAAATCATGTTTTAAGCTCTATAAAACATGTAATTACTACAGATTTAAGATTACTACCAGTTCTACAAAGTAAACTAATGAACATTTGTCAGAGATGTGAATGGAGGTGAGTGACATGAGGCTCCTCCTTTGGGACAGAGTCATCTGGTCATCTTGTTTCATCAAGTCATCAAGTCATCAAGTTTCAGTTCCTTCTCCCACTGTGAGTATTTCTACAAGTGAAAAAAGCTTCATGTTGACAATATTAAATTATGTGAACATCTGTATTTCTTGCCACCACTCCTTCACATATCATTTAGTTTTTCAAAAGCTGAACATCACCTCCACCCTTTACTGTGTTGGGAAACTTCATTAAACATTATATCTTTGGCTTGACTGGAGAGAATTAAGGCATTTTGTTTTTACTGTGTAAACTCCCGTTTGCTCAGTGCTGTTTTACGGGATGCATTCTATTGACAAAATCACAGTTAGATATATAGTGAGACTGGCTCAGGTTGTGGGCACCATTTACAGTCTATGGTGGGCACAGTGGCACAGTGGCGGGTTCTTTGCATTACGTGAGCTCCCCCCTGTGGCGAGCACCCGTCCCACATTTGCTTCAGGCTCTCATTTGAGTAACACTGGATGTTTTTGAACAAACTAATAGACTTTTTTGGCTGACACATTAGTTTCAAGCATATAAGATATATACAGCATTATTAAATTTTCAGTGAGAGCATTTTTGGTTGGAAACATACAGTAATTTTAATTTGCGTTTAAATTTGTGGTTATTGGGTTCCAATAAAAAAAAATAATTTAAAATCAGCTGGTTGCAGTTCCACAGTCTGGCCCCTTTGGCAGAGTAAGAAACTGACCAAGAGTCGTCCTGTACACTGGGATAACACTAGTAGTACTTCTGGTATTCGCTCTGTGTGTGCAGTTTATGGTAAACTCTGAATTAATTGGTACAGTCAAGACACTTAAAAATTATTTAAGATTATTAAAATTGGTAAAATGCTCAAAGTTAAATAGGTTATGTTCCTTTTAAAATTTCAAGTGTCTGGGTTTTTTTGTCAAGGACCTTAAGGCTCAATTTGTAAAATGAACAGAGGTTTCAGTGTGGCTGAGGAGGTCTGGGACCATGTGGTGATACAATAAGATCAACGTGAAAAGATCATTGCATTTATTAATAGTTTTGATGTCTGGAGCGTAATATATTTACATATGAAACGTAAATATATTGCATATTAATCTTCACTGAGTATTTTGTATGATAAATGTGTGTGTGATAAATCTGACATATTCATCCAGAATGAGGCCAAGGTATTTGTGCCTCAATACCAAGATTGTGGGTTCAAGTCCCAGGTAGGGCAAAACATTTGTGAGGATGTTGGAGATGGACAGAGAAAGGGCATTTGTCTTTTATTTGTGTGAACTATAAACTCATGTTTTCTCCTTCCAATACAAAAGCTTGAATAACTTCAATCTACACTTCACGAGACAGGCCAGACACTCTGACGCGTACAGCATGTCCCTCATATTATTTTTGCTTTTACTCGTAACTTCTTGATTTACTACTTTGTACTTTTACTTTTTAGCTCCTCTACCCATCTCTGCTAATGTGTGATCTGATGTATTTCAGTTTACAGGTTCCATGGATTGAAGGTGCCCACTTCCAACAACAGCCTCTGGTTTTACAGTGTTCAGGGACTTTTCCGAATAGCCTTTGAGTTTTACAGTAAGCAAGACCAGCTTGCTTTGCTTGAGAATTTTCAGGTATTTGCATTTTCTTACTTTTCACTTTTGAGTTTTTGTATGAACTAAATTGTCTTTTGCAGGATGTATGGAAATCACACATAAATGATGCCCCTCTACAAATGGGCTACAACCTCAGTGAGCAGTTGGACTTTGCAGTAGTCAGCAAGGAACCAGAAACCGAAGAACCGAGAACTAAGCCCAAAAGTGCTATTTTCAAGCCTCTTCAAGCAGCCCAAACCTCAACGGAGCCTGGTGACAGTTCTAAAGACCACAATTACTGTTCTCAACCACACCAGTGCCCAGAGAGTGACCCAAATCCGGACTTATTTTCCCCATTTCAACATCAAATCCACCGGATGTGCGACAGACTTCTCCAGATCCAACCAGAGCAACTTAAGACTGTTGGACTGCTTTTAGATTTGATTGACAGCTATATTACATGCAATTTAAATGAGCACCACGTAACAGAAGCAGTAATGGCGCTACTCCAGGCTAAACAATGGGACGGAGTGTATTCTAGTCATTTGTTGAGCTGTATTGGGTGTTGGCTTGGACAGCAGTTTCACAGAGCCAACAGCAGCATTAGCCAAAGAGTGGAAGGGTTCAAAATACATCATATCGATCGCATCAGTGATTTGCCCCCAGCCGAGGAATTGACCCAGGAGCTGTTCCCAGAGGCCATGACAAGTCTGCTGCTTCACTGGATGGGTTTAAGTGAAGAGGCCAGAGTGGACAAGAGACACAGTGAATATCCCATTTTACTCCTCATACTGGAATTTGCAAATCATAATCTCATCACCGGTGTGGCCCACGTGTTGTATTCAAGCCTCATATGTAAATAAATATTGAAAAGACATTCCAGGCTAAGCAATAACATTTCCATGGAGATAAGTAGGTGGTGCACCCTGCCTTTTTTTTTTTTTTGACTAGACAATACAGCTTATGTTTTGACCATAGTTTACTGCTCTGTGTGCTCTGATGAGCATTTTAGAGGGCATAACTACCCTGAGAAAATATTGCATTGTATTGCATATGGATTTTTTCCCCCAGAAATGCTGCTTACAAATTAAGGCGCGTATGATCCGAGTATCTATGACTGGTGATGTACATGGTCTTTACTATAGTTCACCATTAAAAATGGAGGGAGACACTGAATGTAAATTCAGACTACCGCAGCAAGTCATTCTATGTTTCTCTTTAGTCCACAACCATAAAGGCTGCGACTAAGATTCAATGTTTCCTAAGCCAGTCTAACAAGTGAAACCATAGGACTTAAGTACAACATGAACATGTTTTATTGAAAGCATGTCTGAAACATGGTATCTGCCACAAGAGTCCCAGTGCAGCTGTGAGTAGTCCTTGTATCAGGAACAGGTCCGCTTTAAATAATCCACTTTTCCTTTAAACTCAATCTTGTGAAAACAGGAGGCTTCTGATTCCACACAAACAGCTGCCTTTCACTAAATCTATGTAAACAGTGCTCACTTAAATCACATATTTAGTATGTTCAAACAATCACATTAATAGAAGTTAAAATAGAAAAAAAGCTACAATATTAAAACAAATATGTGACCAGCATCAGTCTCACTGATGATGTACAGTTTTCCAAATGCTGAGATAAAATCAGCATCTCCATATTTACACATTATGTGTCAGATGGGTGCCTATATTTAAAGCACAGATCCATGCACGCTGATGGATAAAGTAGTCCCTACATGGCCACTACATGGGCTCTGGGCCCCGAGAGAAGGAGGAGGAGAAGCCCAGCCCCATGCCTCTCTGCGTGTGTGTCTGCGAGCGCGCCATCTCGTACTGAACGTCCAGGTTCCTGAACATCTCCTCCTGCTTCTGTAGAGTCTTCAGACCATCTTCATTCAGAGGTTTGGCTGCTTCCACCTCCTCGTCCCCCTGCACCAAGGACAGATGTTTAAGAGACCCATTATGGGAAAGGGCATTCATGCACAGCAGGAGAACTGTGCAGCATTAGTATGAAACAAGAGCAAGTCAATGTGAAATCACAGAATGAAATGCCAATTTGAGCAAGAAATAGCTGCATTTCAAAAGTTAAAATGCTATTTAAGAATGGCTACGAAATTAACAGAATTACTGTCTGGCCAGCACGAAAAAACTCTTAAAGCTTCCTCTAAAAGGTTGAAATGCCACATGCACACAGATGGTCCCTCCCTAAAAATGCTGCTGGAGCAGGGCTTGAATAATGTAATGTAGATCAGGCTGAGAAGAAGCAGAATCCTTTTATATGGTGTGAAATAGTCAAGCTGACAAATCAGTACTTACTTTTATACCCATCAGCTTTCGGAACTTCACATTCTGGTCTTTATTCCCAAAATTGAGCTTTTCCCACAGCTCAGCAGTCTGTGACTTGTCCTTTGAATGAAATAAACAGATATAAGCCCAGGATGTGTCAATGATTCCACTAAACATGCTATACATGGAAAATTCTGTTACCCCTTCCTTCTTTCCTTGCCATAGCATCTTCCTCTTCTTCTCCTGCTCTGCAAACTTCATGGGGTTCACAGCAGCAGGGTTATAGTAACTGGGTACTGCGATGCCAGTCTCTGCCAGTGTTTTGGCCTGAAGAGCAGCCATCTGCGCTGCCATAGCGATCTGTGGAGTGACCTGTGTGCCTGAGGCCAGCAGAGCAGCTACATCAAGGCCCGGGGTGGTGGCAACGGCTGCAGCGGCTGCCGCGGCTGTAGGAGCAGCAGCTGGGAATTAATCAAACACAGTTTGACAACAACATGTCCCTGATGAAGATCTACCACTGTGTGCCTCACCTGCAGCGATCTCCTGGTGCTGCTGCTGCTGCTTCTCCAACAGGTCTTTCTCCTTCTGCTCCTGGAGCTTCTTGGCACGCTCCAATCTGGGGATAAAACAAAAACAGAGTTTAGCACTCTTCAGTTTTTCCACCATTAAATCTGCCTGAAATGCAAAGCAATTACACATTTGGCCATACTACTTATAGTACAAATGTGACAGATGCAGTGGCCTTTACCTTCGGGCCAGAGCCTCCTGTGCGTCCATGGCAGGGTTCCGTCCTCTAAAGTTGGGGGGACTTGCAGAGTGACTTCTACTCCTCCGACGCACTTTGTCCAGCCTCTTCTTTCTGTCCCTGAGTGATTGAGAAAAGTAAAAGACATAAGCACCCGTGGAGCTGTGAACAGAGAAGCACCAGAGAGGACAGAGGCACCTGCTTTTGCTGCGACTCCTGCTCTGATGTCGATGTTTGGACCGAGAGCCAGACCTGGACCTGGCCTTCTTCTTTCTGTCTCTGCTGCGGGACCGTGACCTCCGTTTGTCCTTGCTCTTGCTGTGATGGTGCCTAACATTAAAAGAGACTTTAAATAAACAGAATCAAAACAAAACCACCTTGACAGAACTGCCCTGCCCTCTTACCTCTCCTGGGACAGCGACCGGGACAGGCTGCGCTCTCTGGACGTCTTGCGCTCTTTCCGCCTGGACCACTCCTCTCCATTCTCCACGGACAGTCTGTCTGGGTCATGTGCTTTTTTGTGGGATTTCGAAGTCTTTTCATGGTCCCTCTTACGAGCCTGTTTTAAGAAGAAGTTGTCTCTTTCAGGAAAATAGTGCAACAAAAAAAGTTAGTACCAGGGTGGTGAGCAGATGATATCAACAGTGTTGACAATCTGAAACGCAGTTTTCAATATTTTTTATTTCACAAAAAAACAAATAGGTAATAAAGCACTGAACCATGAACAGCCAATTATATTCATAAATATAGGATTTATATTAAGTCTCTTCTTTAGGACACCCCAAATATTTCAGGTGACGTATCAGGGCATGCTGGATTAAAATCATTGGAAACAATGCCTTGCTAAGAATACAAACCTGCCAATATAAAACGTTTCAGAGTCACAACTTTGAGGAAAAAGTCATATTTCTATAGTGCTGTACTTCTACTGAAAGGCTTGATCCAACAGAGCATTGTTTCATTTGTAGCAGTGGACCCAGTGTATTTTTAGCAGTTGACTCAGTGACAAACTCAAATTGCCACAGGAATGAAAAGTTAAATTAGCATCAATGAAACTTGAGTCAGTTTTTTAACAGTGAAAAGTGAGACAAACAGATTCTAAATGGCAGATAGTTACCTGTCCCCGTAGAAGACATATTTTTTGCTATGTCAGCAGGGTCTTCAGTTCAGTCTCTTCGTGCATTAGCACGCTGAGTATGATTTATTGTACAAATGTTATCATTTATCATTTATCATGAGCTACACACATTCCAACATTCATTGGCAACTAAATTTGATTCAAGTATATATTTAAACAAACACTACACTGCACTACATTATGTGAATATAAATACTGACATCCACTGAGAACACAGTGAAAACAACTTCCTACCAAATGAAAATATGTACATTTCTATTTTGATAAAATACTCACCTTCAATTTAAGCTAACTATAATGTAAATGGGTGAATTGAAATGACATTATAAAAGTTTATTATTTACCTCTTTGCTCCTGCTGCGGCTGCGCCTGTGTTTTCTGTCACCTAAAGGCAAACACACCAAATATAGATGAGTTTCTAACAGTACGGAAGATACAGATGTGAGGACCATGAAATAACAGACAGAAACAGCACTGACGTTTTCTGTCCCTGGATCGGGAGCGGGACCGGGAGTGGTGACGTTTGGAGCTCCGGGGGGACCTGCTGGGCTCCATGCTGAAGGACTTTCTGTGAGCAGCTGGAGACGCTTCTCTGTTCACGTCCGCACAGTCACTGTCGCTGGCCTGGACGAGTATAGGACACGCACGATAAATGTACTGCAGGAACAATAAGTACTAGTACTAGCAGTACTACTAGTAATAATAATATGTATAGATGCGTTTTAACTGTTAGCACATGTTCCTGCTAATGTTAGTGATTGCGGTTTCTTTGATTCAAAATTTGGATCAACAATGCCGATGAGTAATTGATTATAAAAATAAAAAAACTCAAATCGAAAGCTGACATATAGGAACTCCGAATAGGCACGGACAACATGTCACAGTATGGTATTATAAAGATCTTCGTGATCTAAATGTTGGCATAAATAGAATATACACAACCATAGCTAGGCCCAAAGCTAGCTGCGCTGTTGCTAGTCGCCATCTTTACGAAAACGTAGCTATTTATGTAGAAATGTAGCTCCTAAACCACAGCGTGCCAATAACACAGCAAACACTGTGCATTGATGACATTAATCAAACTTACCGACATAATCTGTACACCTCTATGGTCTTTATTAAGATCGTGGCCCCTGCTTCATGAACGGCTCTCGGATCTTCTGGCTCTACCTGCAGATCGACGATCACTCACTCGCTTCAGGGTTGCCAAGTTTTACCATGTTGACGTCGTCATCTAATTACTTTCATGCTGCAAACAACATCACACCCCTTCTGTTATTCATCTTTGATTGGACTCAAGACTCAATATTGTTATTCTGTAAAGACGACTATAAAAATTGAATTACTTCTTCGAACATAATTGCATTACTGTATTGCATTATCGCGTGCAAATTTGTGAGTTTATTGTAAGGAACTGGCAACCAGAAGTATTCGTCACGCCTCTCAATTATTTTTGCCCTCATTTTACCATTCAGGATGTAACTAAAAATACAAATGTATTTTTATGCATCAGTGTAGAACAATGTTACGTTTATAAATACTTAGAATCAGCAAATCTAAATAAATGAATATATAATGTTTTTAAATAATTAATTTTGATGTTGTAATTGAGATTACAGTGTAAAAAGTGAAGCGTATATGCCTACAAGACACAGCATTGGGATTATATTTCTTCGTTTACTTCCCGCAGCAAACCGCCAAATTCTAAGAGGAGCGGCGCTGTGTCGGGGTTGTTATCGTGAGGTTGACAGATCTAAACTTTTGGAGATTTAGACACCCCTTTTCGGCTCCTGAAAGAATCGGTATAGAGTGACGCACAATCATAAATATTGCACCCCCTAATTTACGCAATTTATACAGCTACAGCAAACCAACAACGCCCGTCCCCTCTGCATGTTTTTAACTTTAGCAATGGGGTGGTTCATAGCAGTCGTCTTACGTTTACGCATGTGACTTTTTCACTGTGTTTTTCATATCGAGGATAGAAATGGCGATGTGGAGTGACGTTGAACTTCTGACCAACGAGGACACCGGCACCGTGAGGCTCAGCAGTGTGTCCAGGGAGGAGAACGGCAGCGGGCTGTACCAGGTGGATACTCTGGTCAAGATCTCTGCAGCCAGTGAGGTACGAACAGCAGAGAAGTAGGAGAATAAAGTATAATTCACGTTTTTTTTGGTAATATCAATAAACATACAATCATAAGCTCTATAATTAACATTTATTTAAAGGTGTATTGTGTAACGTTTCCGGTGGAGTGTCCGACAAATGCTTTTCTCCATGGAGATGTTATTGCTTTGCCTGGAATGTGTCACAGTATGGCATTAAACCTTTCTATCATCAAGGAGAAATCGGACCATGTTACAGGTCAGATCTGTGGAGAGACAACCCCACTCACAGTTAAAATGTTTTTCTAGCTATTTTTGGGTTCTAAAATCACCTATAATTGAATTAATATATTAATAATAATACCATATAATAATATAATAATAACCAAAAACATGCAACACCGTATGAACAGGGACCATTGACCGTCAGTCCCCCCCTCCTGTGGGCTCACCACCTGCAGAGGGGTTCATAGGGTCTGGGTCTGGTGCATAGTGTAATGGGCAGTGCTGCCCCCGCGACCCAGCCGGATTAAGCGGGAGAAGATGGATATTTGGATATTAATAATAATAATAAGGTAGAGTTGTTTAATGTCATATTGTGGTACAATCTAGCAGGGGTGGGATCAAGTCCATGTTTTCCAAGTCTCAAGTATGTCTCAAGTCTTTAACCTCAAGTTTAAGTCAACTCCCAAGTCAAATACAGGCAAGTCCAAGTCAAGTCTCAAGTCACTAGCCCATAAGTCCAAGTTAAGTCCAAGTCATCTGCTTTGAGCATTTTGTTATTTCAAGTCTAGATTATTAAAATATGATTTTAAGATGAATAGTACTTCATCTTCATCTTCATTCAGTAAGTCATGGTATATTTATACATTGTATTATAAAAAGGAAAAATTAGCATTTCTTATATGTTTCCCTTTTCACCACCTTTTTTATTTTGTTGTGAAAGCTGCACTAAAATGGAAGGATCACATTCTAAGTAGTCCCCTCTGTTTTCCTGTATTGTGCAGTATTGTAACAAACTTAAGATGACTAACTCGAGTCCAAGTCACAACTTGCAAGTCCTCACCTCTGCAATTTAGGCAGAGCAATAACATATCCATAGAAACAAGCATGTGACAGACCCACAAACAAAAAGTTACATAGTGCACCTTTAATTATGTATTTCTGTACTAAACAAATGAAAGTTGAGTGACAAATTGTTTTGAATAGAACAGTGTAGTGAGTCTGGAGGATAGCTCTCATGCTGGTCTGATCAACTGTTTTGTGCAGGTTGAGGGAGACCCCTGTTTGTCATCCTCCAGCGGGTCCAACTGGAGCATAGTGGTGGCAGATAAGACAGTCATCCTGTTTGACCAGAGCTACCAGACCATCCTACTGCTTCTTCACTTTGGTATGTAAATTAATGTAACAAATGTGTAAATTTATGAGAGCCCTGCCTTTTCTCATCAATGTGGTTTGGATTTGTAGAAACTCAAGTGGAAGCGTATGACCTGTGTCTCAATGGACAGTTTTTAGTGGTGTGTGAACAAAATGGAAACCTGCATCTGATTTATGTGCCACACAAGAAAATCCTCCTCACCAGGGTAAGTCATGCAGGCCTAAATCATGCAGGTTGTGGAGCTGTAATTGACTAAATTCTTGGTGGAATAAAGACATGTCCTGCTGCGATTAGTTGACCAAAAAGGGGGGTGGCAAATGCTCTCCTATTCCATATCTCTATCTGTCTGACCCAAACTGCACTCACAAAACTACACCTGCAGGGGGAGTTCTAGGGGGGAAACTAGGATGATGTATTTTTATATAAAGTTAATAGTTGTATAAAGATTAAACTTGTGAATCATGAGTTTAATTGACCTTTTTACAGATAAATACCAAATCTCCAGCTTACTCAATAACTTCTTCTACTTTTACTTTATTATAATTTACACGAAATAATTAATTGTCAAATTGACACCAGTGACTAATCCATTAAAGGTGTATTGCCCTACAGGTGTGGTAGTGCTCTAAACATGTGTGCATTATGGTGGTTCATAAAATTATCTTTCACCAGTTTTTGCCAAATCACTTTTTGCCTTTTTCCAATTTATATTCTAAGCATCTGTACCAAAAATGGTACTAAATGGACATTTCGTGGTAGCACGCTTTTTCACAATTTTGAAATTGTTAAAGGGGAAGTTTGGAATTTTGATAGGACCACAGTGTTAATAGGATCAAGGCACACTCCAAAATGGCAAAATTTAGAAAACTTTTACTTATACCATCATGTTGTCCACAACTCTATTGTGCATTTATGTGTAATTCATACTATTAAATGTATTACTAATTGTTTTGTTTTAGGCTTTGGTAGAAAACAAGTCAAGTAGAGATAAAACCTATCGCTATCTCATCATAGAGGAGGACAAAGTATCCTCAGGTAAGCCTCATTCATCTTTCTGTTTTAACTGCTTTAGTGAAAAGAGACTTACTGCTGTTACTTCCCCTTCCAGGAACATACCACGTGTTTCTGCTCATCAAAGATGGCTTTTTCCACGTCACAAACTTGGCTTTGGCTAAAATGGAAACGGGTAATAATCACATTTCAAATCTTTAAATGGTATAGTTTTATTGGAAACACTTCTGCACTAATGTAAACATGTCTTGTTTTCACCACAGCCATTGCACAAATGGACCTGGGAATCTTAAAAGAGGTAGCTGATAAACTCATATGTCTTGTACATGTCTTATGTTTGTTATTTTGATGTTGTCCTGGTTTGTACAGCTCCAATGTGTCATCAAGATTGACTTTTACTCGACCAGCGAGTATCACGATGAGGGCTGCAACACGGCGCTCCTCTTCACTATGGGACAGGAGATCCACATGCTCATCGGGGTCAGTGGCTCTGGCACTAGAACGCTCTGGTCGGCTCACATTAGTTTTGCAGTAATGTTATTTTCCAATGATGTCTTCACAGGGAGACCAGGAACATGTTTTAACAGACTGGAAAATGGATTCAAACAAAAAAATGTGTCTGGCCCACAGTGTCAGCAGCTCTCTGATTCCAGGTCAGTTTTAGATTCAGCTTGTTTTATACCAGCATTGAATTATATATGCACTCTTAACTATGACACAATTACCTGGACTTTTTCATAGCTGTATACTGTGCCTTGTTCTCATTTGGTGTTCTATTGTGCAGCCATTAAAACATATTTTAAACAAATTAGTACCATATATATAACATTTTATGTTTTTTTAATATGTTGTATCTTGTAATGCAAAGTTGAAATAATCTGACTCTTTGCTTTGAGATTTTGGCAGATGTGTTCATTTTTATCATTCTATTCATGTATTCTATACATCATTTATTTATGGTATAACGTATATAAAATACTGTGTGTTTTATCCAGGTGTAAGAAAGATGGTGGTGATTGAAAATCTAGTGTACATTCTTGATACAGAGGTGAGTCCATCAGAAAAGCATGAAATCTGCTCTTGAAGGACCAATATTACAATATTGATTTGTGATCTATGTTCTAATGTTGTTTTATCTTCAAAAACAGACCTGGAGTTGTACTTTGTTTCATTCACTCATTTTGAACACACAAACCATATATAGGCTTCATTGTCGTGTGGTAATACAGGCACACTTTCACTAGAATCATTTGGATAATTTCAGCACTGGAATTGGACTAAAGGTAAACATGTTGCTGTTAACTTGAAAACTACACTAGGTGACATCACAAGGTGCAGCAGAGCATTTTGAGTCTTGAGATGTAGACAGACTAATAATAAAAGGTTAAACTCAGACATGTGTGACTGAAACATAACAGGTATGTTTCTATCTTTGACGTATTACCCTGTTCTTTGTGCGATGCCAGGACTTCCTCAGTCTGTGGGACCTGAGCATCTTCATCATGATTCACTGCTGGTCGGATCTGTCCATTCACGACTTTGAGCTGACCTCTGAATGTGGCAGCACCGCTATGGTGTCGTATGTATCCATGAGCTGTTAAAGGTTCAACTAGGGCAGGGCAATATCGGATTTGGCAAACTCATTTTCTTTTTCTTCATATTGGTTAATATACATTTGAAAATGAGCATAAGCAGGACAGTTCCATTATAAAATAGTCCAATTTCTTACTCCAAAGTTTTCCAAATGCTTCAAACCACAGTCTTTAACTGGCAGAGGATTGGGTCTAGACCTCCATTAAAAGGACTCGAGCTGATCACTGACCAATGAATAGAACTCAGTCTCCATTAACATCTTCTGAATTGCCCAGCCCTATGCGTGTCTAGAAATGTTTATGTTATAGATTCATAAAGTTCAAACAAATGTGTTGTTTATAGACAAGATGGCAGCACCGTGAAGATGATCACACTCGTCAAGCAAGAGAACAGTCAGGTATTAGTATGTTCTATTAGTTACACTTATTTTGCTTTAAAGATGTATTATGTAAAGTTTCTCTTCAGGGGTTCACAATCTGCTTATCTCCATGGATACGCTATAGCTTTGCTTGCAATGTTTCACAGTATGCCATCAATTTATTGCTCAAAAATACCTCCAGAATTATGCAGTCCTTAGTACTTACACATTAGTTCAAACGTGTTATGATGCTTACATTTTGAGTTTTTTTTTAACTATAAATACTAGGTCACTTTCACTTCATTCGGAATATGTCAAATTTTTGTCCTTTTCAGCTGATTTTTAAAAATATTACAATGATTCAATACTAGCTTTATTATCGATTTAAGTGCCAGTCTAATCATGGTTCTTACTGTGAAAGCGTTCCCGTCTCCACAGATCTAACCTGTAACTTGACCTGGTGCTATCAGATGCCTGCAGATGCTGATCTCTGTCATAATGTGGAACTTTCAAGCACAAGCAAAGACATGTTGGGCCCTCTGCCAAAAAGCTACATAGTACCCTTTTTTAAAAATTTGAAACCTTTGATGTGGTTTCCATTGTAGATAAACTCGCTGCAAATCCGCTCCCTGCCTTCAATGAGCGTGTGCTACTCCATGAACATCTCCGCTGTGTCCTGCCTTGTCCGTACAAACATCAACATGGTACTAGGTTTTGAATTAAACTTATTCTCAGTAGTAATAAGTCATGTTTTCATATACTGGCAATGTACATTCTGTGCAGGATACTTTTTACTTGGTGGAAGGGATCTGTGAGAACTCGGAAAGGTGAGACATGATCTTGGTGTCAGTTCAGCAAAAAATCCTTGTTAATTAATTTGCTCTGTTTTGTTTTTCTAGTCGAGGGCAGCCGATATCTTCTCTTGCAATCAGGTGCTTCACAGAAGCACTGCCAGAAAACAGGTAGCAACTTGTAAAAGAGCTAAACTGGATTCATTTACGCATAAATGTTTGTTTTAAACTGTCTTTCCATGTTATTTTCAGACTCAGCAGATTACTCCATAAGCACATGTTTGAAGAGGCCGAGAAATTTGCAATTGCCTTTGAGCTGGATGTTGAGGTAATTGTAGAAATCCTTCAGATGATGATGATGATGATGATGATGATGATGATTATCATTATTATCATTATCATTATCATCATCATCATCAATTTCATTTGAAATCCATGATAATGACTGTTTAAGTAGTTTGGTCAGGAGAATCTTTATCATAGAGCTATGTCAAACATAAATTTGCAATTTTTGAATTTGCAAAAGCTTCTATATTTAGTCAGTATAATATTGTTCAAATAAAATAACGTGTACTGTTTAAAACCTACCAACCCTGCAGTTTTGGCCTTAACAAACATGGTCAAAATGTCCCTGTGTGTCAGATGCCCTCCCTGTGTCTTCATTGGAGCTCATTCTGTGTAAAAGCATCTAACCCTGCAGTTTAGAGTTTTACAAAATGTTCTGAAATACATGTGCTTATTGGATTAGCAGTTCAGCTTTCTGTCTTTTCTCAAATGCCTGAATGTTTTTAAAATGAGCACTGCAAAATTAATCCATATCTGAAAAGGTAAATCTAATCCCATGCATGTGTTTAAATCTCCTCATGGACTTGTTTGTGCAGCTGGTGTACAAGGTGAAGCTGGACTTTGTGCTGGAGCAGTTGGCCTCTGCGTCGGTGGGGGGCTATGGTCAAGAGGCGTGGTCTGAGCTGGTGGAGGAGGCCCGCACAAACCTCATGAAGATCTCTGTGAGTCAACTGCATTCAACGATCTCATAGGGTACTAAGGATTAAAACAGAAAAAAGGGTGAAATATAGCGTTTTAAAATGATAAATTTTAAGAGAGTGATTTTAAAGATGTTACATGTCAGTAATTAATACCCCATAAAAGTGTAATACTCCTGCTTTCTTTAGGTATAAAGTATTAAACCTAGATGCATAGATCTTTTTTAAAACATTTTGTTAATCGTAAAATGTAATATTTAGTTCAATATTACATTTTACAATTAAAAATGTTTTAAAGTATACTAAAGCTCCACCTCCTCATGATAAAATTTCAGCACCACAAGCCACAGATTTTCATTTTCCTGTTTTAATTGTTGACAAATATTTGAAACTTTTTTAACCTTAGTACATGTCTGTTGAATTACATCAGGTTTATTTTTATTTTTATTTTGCCTAAATACAGAGCAGTGCGGGAGACAGGTTGTAGGCTCAAGTCTCAAATGCAAGAAAATACAGGATTATTCAAACTTGCATGAAGCAATTATAATATAACTCTGAGAAAACGAATGATGAGGGAACACTGTTATACATGATTAAAAGTTCATAAGCTCATTTACAGAATATATCCCCATTATGTCTGTGTATACAGTGGTTGTGAAGAGCTGTGTTGTGTGTGAGCAGGATGAGCAGTACGTGGTGGAGTACTGTCTGAAGGCTCCGTGGCCCACCTTTGAGACAGCTGAGAAGATGCTGAACCACGCAGCTTCTCATTACTGCTCTCTCCAGATCCAGGAGGCACTGGCACGACTAGCAACCTTCTGCAGCCTGCACTCTGTTAACAACTTCAAGTAACACTCCAACTCTTTATCTTTGACCGTTGTGCATGGTATATGAAAACCACAAGTTAAGTGTCTTTGTTTGGCATAAAATATTTTTTAATCTTTTCTCTAGTATCGTAATAGACTTTGATGTAAAGGAAATATGGATAATGTTGCAATTTCTGAGATGCAAAACAAGAAAACAATATTTTGTAGGGGTGTAATGGTACACAAAAATCACAGTTCGGTATGTACCTCGGTTCTAAGGTCACAGTTCGGTTAATTTTCGGTACAGTATGGGAACAAAATGCAAAACCATTTGCTTGTTGTTTATTTGTGTTTATTATCCCAACAATTAGTTTTATCCAAATGGGAAAATAATAAATAAATAAATGCAAAGTGCTTCTTGGTAATGCTAATAAGTTATAATTCGGTGCGAGCGTCTGCTCCTCTCGCCTGGGGCCTGGGACACCCGGGGAGAGGTCCCTCGAGGGAATCTCCCTCACCGAGCGGCTGTCCTTTCCCCGCTAAGTTAGACAGTATCACTCTGATGAACGGCTCGCTCGCAAACTTGCCTCACTCGCTCTAATTCACTGCACTCTAACACGACTATTTTGTGTAGGCATGACGGAACTGTAAGTCGGGGATGTAATATTTGGTTAAAGAGTTTTCCCTAAGCACCCGGATCACGAATGACTTCCCTCTTGAATATTAAAGAGCCGAGCCTCCATGTACCTGCATGAATAGCAGGGGGAATGTAAACACACAAAAATTGCATGAACTCACTTATGCTCAGCCCTCTACCGAACCAAACGCTCCGTATCGAAATGGTTCGGTACGAATACATGTACCGTTACACCCCTAATATTTAGTATAGTATATTTAATATATTTTCTATAATCAAACTTATTTACAAATTCTGCAGAGATTATAAAAAAGATTACAGCGTATGTAATTTTACACTGTAAAGATACATTTTTGCACTTTCATTTTACTGTCTATGAATATTTACGTAGTGACTGAAAGGACGAGATCGCGGATACAAGCGGTCGAAATGAGTTTCCTCCGCAGGGTGGCTGGGCGCTCCCTTAGAGATAGGGTGAGGAGCTCAGTCACGCGGGATGAGCTCGGAGTAGAGCCGCTGCTCCTCCACGTCGAGAGGAGTCAGCTGAGGGGGCTCGGGCATCTGGTCTGGATGCCTTCTGGGCGCCTCCCTCGGGAGGTGTTCCGGGCATGTCCCACCGGGAGGAGGCCCCGGGGAAGACCTAGGACACGCTGGAGGGACTATGTCTCCCGGCTGGCCTGGGAACGCCTCGGGGTTCCCCTGGAGGAGCTGGAGGAAGTGGCCGGGGTGAAGGAAGTCTGGGAGTCCCTGCTTAGACTGCTGCCCCCGCGACCCGGCCCCGGATAAGCGGAAGATGGATGGATGGATGGATGGATGAATGAATATTTACTCTGATACTTCTGTTCAGCTATGACATTTACAGACACATTTTAGCACATGATGGAGAGCCAAATCTGATTATTGAATATGAGTAAAGATAAAAAAAGTGATGATATTAAGAGGCTTCTGCAGGTGTCATTGAGGGATGAGTCATTTTGAGGACAAATGTCTCTGTGTTTTATAAAATCATAAAGTATCCCATCCATGAGCCCTTTAGCTGTGAACCGTGTGTCATGTTATTTCCAGTGGCATCGCTTGGATTGAGTTCCTCAACTGCACTGATATTTTGGGAGACATCCTGTGTCACCTGCGGGATGGTGACCTGAAGGGGGCGCAGCTGCTCTGGCTCAGACATGAGGTAATAGAACATTTAAAATGCATTCATCAGAATTTTGTAATTATGGCACCTGGAGGCAAAATAATGTAAACACTAACGCCTCTCTCACACTTGGTCCAACCGCGACTGCAGTGTGGGAGTGGTTTTGTTGTGGTGTGACACTCAGAGCGGTGTTGTGCTGTTGTGTCACGGCGTTTGAAGCTCTGTTCACACCATAGCTTCATTTATGATGGGGAAAAGGCTTGCAGTGGGCTCCAGCATCTAGCTAATATAGACCTTCAACAGAAGAATCTGGAGCACACCTGCATCAGTGGACTGCACAGTGTGCTGCCTGTGCTCCACTCAGCTCCACTCAGATTCACTTACTACTTTAGACTCTTCGGCAATCTGAGCCCAGGGTCGCGCACATTCAATAATTAACTCACTTGAGTCTAAAAGGTTTCAGTTTTATAACAAGAAAGTAACACTTTTGTGTTTAAAGGGTGGAAATATCTGTGCGTTTGCTTTTCTATTAAAAAGAATGGAACAAAAATCAAGTTTTCTAGCCTCAAAACTGTATTTGAACATCACAAAAATAATCATATATAATAATATAACAATCATTTCACTTTAATCCAGACCCATTGTACAGAGAGGCCAGTGTTGTGTGAGCCTGACCAGAGACCTTGTGTGTGCAGGGCCAAATGTGTGCAGAGTTTGATGAGCAGAAGCTGGAGGAGGTTCTGAGTGCCATCCCTGAAGACCTGCCCTCCAAAGACCTGTGTCCCTGGTTCAAGTCTGTCTTTGTCCCATTTGTGAGGAGAGTGCTTCCATCAGGACAGGTGCAGGGAGTATACTCAAAGGACTATAGAATGTACAGTATATAAGGAAGTTAAAACTATTTACTGCAGTGATTATTGTCAGAAGATGTATTTTATTTAATTCACGAGTATTGACACTATGAGTTCAATCCTTAAAGGGCCCATATTACATGAATTATTCTGATCTATGTTATAATTTTATATATTTCCTTAAACATGTGTGAATTAAACAAAAAGGTATACTGCAGGTACATTTTAATACACAAACACTGCATACGTACACAGAGTTCCTCTCTCAAACTGAAAATACCTTTTTCCATCTTATGATGTCATCTGGTAATACTGTGTTTTCAAACTCCATACCCCTTCACTAGAATCACAGATAATTTCAGCCCTGGAATTGCCAATTATTATTGAACTAAAGGTAAAAGGAGCTTGAAAACTACCACTTCATGATCTCATAAGGTGGAACAGAGTATTTCTAGCTCTAGACTAATAATACATTACTCAAGCATGTGTGAATGAAGCAAAACACCACTGTAGGTATGTTTTTGATTAGACACAAGTTTTCCCAGATGTCTTTAAGCTCTCGGTCAATTTTGCATATTATAGGACATAATTCACTGACATTCACATTGTCTAATAGATAAACATTCCTTTAGCATGTGACCAACTTTATTTAATCAAGCGTTCTCCATGATAAAGTACAATGAAAGTATCAACAGCCCTGGATCACATGGATTATCAATTAAAGGTGCTGTACCTGATTTTTACTGTCTTAAAAATCTGGAAAACAGAACTAGATAATCTTAAGGAGTTTGCAGTTGTTCAAAATTATGAATCTCTATCTTTATGCATTCTGAGCATCCTCATTAGTCATCACAAAGAGTTTATAAGATAAATGCATATACCGTACATGTTTATATACCTTATGTTAAATTTGTCTTACTTTAAAAATGATTTAATTGTGGTCATAGAAAAACCTGGCGAGATGGCTAGAACAGAGAGCAAGGAATCTGGAGTTAACTGAAAAGGTATTCTTAATGAACATTATTAAGAACACTAATAGTAAATAAAACAATTTCTGATAAATATATGTGCTCCTGCTTCAGCGTGGCTGGCCTCAGAACGGGCTGAACCTGGCTATGCTCGGACTTCCCTCTTTATGGACCTGGACCAAATGTGTAAGTAAGCCAAATCCTTTACAAATTGATTCAGGTCAAAGGCATATTCCTTGTAGATCTGCAAGATGAATCAAAATCTCAGAAAAGACACAATTGTCAAATCTCAAAGGCTGCAATACTTGAAGTACTGCAATTTCATCCACAAAAAAAATATTCTTCATTATTCTGCATTAAAAACGGTTAACCCTGTAGTTTAGTTCTGCTTGTATAATTTTGTCAACTCAGATTTATTTTTCTTAATTCTTCTGGACATGCTTAAAATGTGTGGCACCTGTTATCCATCCATCCATTTTCTTCCGCTTATCTGGTGCCGGGTTGTGAGGGCAGCAGTTTAAGCAGGGATTCCCAGACTTCCTTCATCCCTCTGGGGGAATTCCAGAGGAGCAGTTTAAGCAGGGACTCCCAGACTTCCTTCACCTCGGCCACTTTTTCCAGCTTCTCTGGGGAAACTCTGAAGCGTTCCCAGGCCAGCCGAGAGACATAGTCACTCCAGCGTGTCCTGGGTCTTCCCTGGAACCTCTTCCTGGTGGGACATGCCTGGAACACCTCCCCAGGGAGGCACCCAGGAGGCATCTGGACCAGATGCCCGAGCCACCTCAGCTGACTCCTTTTGATGTAGAGGAGCAGCGGGTCTACTCCGAGCTCATCATGTGTGACTGAGCTCCTCACCCTATCTCTAAGGGAGCATCCACCCTGTGGAGGAAACTCATTTCGACCGCTTGTATCCTCGATCTTGTCCTTTTGGTCATTACATATTAGATTTGTGAACTCCTCCACCCAGAAAGGGAAAACCACCTTCTTCCGGTCGAGAACCATGGCCTCTGATTTAGGAGGACTGATACTCATCCCATCCACTTCGCACTTGGCTGCAAACCACCACAGTTCTGCAGGTCCTGGTTCGATGAAGCCATCAGGACAACATCATCTGCAAACAGTAGAGATGCGATCCCGTGGTCCCCAAACCGGACCTCCTCCTTGCATCTGTTATCTAAACATAAATTGCAATCCCAAAGCCAGATGTCAGAAATATCTATATTAAATATAGATATTTTCCTCATATTGTTCAGCGCTAATTGATTGCATGTTTATTGTATTTAGGACGACAACTATGGAGCAGAAGAAGTGGAAAACCTCAAGTCTTTAGTAACTAATCTTTGCCAACTTCTGGAACTGGACCGGAAATACAACTGCAAGCTCTCCCTGTCTGTCTTTGAGAAGGTATCACACGTTTGATGATAATAAGCGTGCAGAGTGTAGTTTGATGGACAGAGGCTCAGGTAACTCTGTGGGAGATTTACATTTTACAAAGAAATATGCAAACTTATGATTGGCAAATGTTGACACTTATCATTATTTATTAGTTTCTGGCTCCAGAAACTTGTCATACTAATCTTATGGCTTCAAGTCCTTTCAACATCTTATGGCTTATAGTTCTTTCAACAATCACATCTTGGGGCTTGAATCCACCACTTTCTGAAGCTATTGTGGAAAAAAGTCAGTTTAGATTATGCTAACAGTTGACAGATGTTGAACTGTTTGCATGTTTTTGTTTTGTATTCAAATGGCAATAGAACCCTCTATGTATGGCCCAGGGTCTTAAGAATAAGTAACTGCATTACATGATTAAAT
Organism: Scartelaos histophorus; assembly: GCA_000787155.1. Taxonomy (NCBI): domain Eukaryota; kingdom Metazoa; phylum Chordata; class Actinopteri; order Gobiiformes; family Gobiidae; genus Scartelaos; species Scartelaos histophorus. The sequence continues at coordinate 17,147 of KN490641.1, read as the reverse complement.
ATACACATATATATTATACAATATAGCTCAATTTAATGAGATTTGGATTTTGGATTTTAATGGATTTTGTGTTTTTTTGATGAATAATAAAGTGAGGTTTGTTGTTCTTTAAGGGGAATGTCCACAGTGTGGCCTTCTTCATGTTGGACAAAGTTCCTGCTCCGGAGCTCATCCCTCACACAGTGGAAACCTGCATCAAGCCTTACGCCCAGGAGCACGACCTGTCTTATGATGAACTACTTCTCCAGTATATACAGGTACATGTCCTACTTACACTTTTATATATGTCTAAAGATACATGTTGTGGTAATTGTTGTCATTGTTGGAGCAGGACCTGCTGGAGCGCTGCAGCTCTCAGACCACCACCCTCTTCACAGAATGGGAGGCCAAAGCTGTGGCTGTGCTGGGCTGCATGACTGACTCAGATGTAAGGACACTGGGACAATAGTCCAAATGTACTTTCACTTCTGTGCTAAGAAAAGCTCAAAGGATAGGTGTTTAGGAGACAGATTTTTTTGTGAAACCTTCCTTTGCCTGCTCTGTAATTTAGACCTCTGGGGATAATATGTGATTCCTTGTAGTAACTTAGACTTTTACTGTTCTATCAATGGTTGATATTCCTTAATATAAATATCAAGTTTACGTTTTATGTTTTTTAGAATACCATTTGAAAATGCACTACTAAGTTTTTAGGTGGAGGGTCTGAAACCTTCTATTCTGCATGGACAGTTTATTGTTTTGCCTTGAATGTTCCAACAAAATGGCACCAAACTCGGCCCTCTCCATGGAGACAAACATGTTTGGGAATTACACCACCTGTAATTGAATACATGACAATATACATTTACAGCTTTCAAGGCAAAGCAATATCATTTTAATGAGATAAACAGGTGACTGACATTCCTCCACAAAAGTTATGTAGTGCAGCTTAAAACTGAGTGATGAGCCTTATGCCCTGTGCTGTTGTTTGGTCACAGCTGATGGTGGACGCAGTGCTGGAGATCATGCAGAAGGCAGTGGTGCCCTGGAGCAACGTGGTGGAGAAGCTGGTCCAACAGTATCTGGAGATGGAAGGACCAAAGTACACACACAACTAATACTTAGGAATACCCATTTCAGAAAGAACATTAAATCATAAATCTCATGATCCTATTTTGACCTGGAAAAGCACGATTATTAATTATAAGTCTATATAGTGCCTATGAACACTAAAGTAGCTTTTTAAAACGTATAATCCATTCTAGAGCCATGTTTAGATGGGCAGCATAATTGTTCTGAACCCCCTGTACTCTATAGACAGGAGCTTCTGAAGGAGAACTATCACTTGATGGAGATCAGGAAACTGCTGAGGGGCTATGGCATCCGCAACTTCAACTTAACCAATAATAACCAAATCATGGTATTTCTATCAACTTGTAACTTTTTCATTTCTTTGTAATGGTTCAATAATAATAATGATGTTTTTACAGACTCTTATCAGGCACATCCTGAAGCAAAACCTTCCGACTTCTTTAGAGGACTCCCTGACTTTAGCTGAAGCCTACAAACTGCCCACAACACACATTAACTACCTGCACCTCATCCAGCTCATTGGACAGGGCAAGGTACAGTTTAAAACTTTACAAATGAAATCAGTGAGATTATTCAAAGTTGAACCTGTGTGTGTCTGTGTATATGCAGAGAGAGGAGTGCATGGCCGTCCTGAAGAGGCTGAGCAATGAAGAGGCCCAGTGTGTGATCCAGCGCCTCACCACATGGGCCCGGCTACAGCTGGAGGACAAAGAGCACCTGTCTGAGGAGGTGAGCTCCCAGTACAGCACTAGCCTGGCTCTCCAGGCCTACTGCTTTCTACTTTCTCATTACTTTGTGCAAGAGGCTCTGGAATAGACCTGTCATCATAATCCCTACATCGACTTATCCTTCATTATATGAAAAGCTGGAACAATATATTTTAAGGCACAGTATTTGTTGTGTGTAGAATTTCTTTACAATAATGGGGAGATTTTTTACCAGTTTTATGTAATAACATGAGACTTGAGCTGTACAGGGTAGAATAAATGTTATTCATTTGTTGTATTAATAATACTGGTCTTAAGGGGATTATCCTGCTTTTTGGCATAAAGTAGTTTCAGTATTATTATTTTTTTCATAATATTTCTAGCAGTATGCTATGCTTTGTTATCGTGACAGGCCTAGTCTGGAACCAGATTCTATTCTATCAGACAGCTGTCCATTTACAACCTCTTATTTGTAGCATGTGTTTCTCAAAAGTAGAAATGCAGAAATCTTTACTCTTACAATCATCTATTATTATTCAGAAGATAATACCGGTGTATATATTTTTTTTACCTAATATAAAATTACATTGCTTTGACTGTTGATTCTGCAGAGAATTCATTTAGATAATTATTTTATACATTTAATACATTTGATTTTGACCATGGTGCAATTTATCAAAATTATAATGAAAATCTTGGTTTGCCAAAATGTAAAAATGAAGTACTTGGAGGTACCTTTTTCTGTTAGATAAAGACATGTTCTTAATGCGTTAATTATTAATTACGTTTTATTAATCACCAATCAAAATGACAAGTGTATACCTTTAATCTTTTTGAGTTGGCTAGAAAATAAAGTGTGTTTTGTTGTTTCTGTCGACAGCATAAAAAGGAGCAGATGTCTGTTGCCCAAGTGATGGTGGAGGCTCTCAAATACTTGCAGATCATACAGAAAAGTATGTGTGTTACCATTTCATAATGTATGTGCAACCTTTTCTCTGTGTGATGTGTTCTCTGTGTGTGTTTGCAGATGATAGCCTCAAAAGCATGGAGTGTAAAAAGAACCTTGTAATGTTCCAGGCTATTTCACACCTGCAGGTACACCTGTACATCCATGGAGCAGCAAACACAGCAAAAACAGCAAACAAATGTCAAGATTACTATATAATATCATACTTGCTCAGGTGGTTGAAATACTTCATAATTGAAGTAGTAAACCAAGAAGTATACTAGTCTGAAAGCAGATCATCTCAGGACAAGTGTGACTCATTACATTATTATGACTTCCTTTTCCTGTATAAATCAGGCTAAAGTTACTTGTTTTCTTCTTTGTATTGGAGCAAAATGTGTTGCCTCAGTACACATATGTTGTGTAAGCATCTCTTGAGATCAAAATACACTGCTCAAAAAAATTAAAGGAACACACACATCACATCTCAATTTGAAAAAATTATGTTGGATATCTATACACATATGGACAGGGCAATGTCTTATGAACAAAAGTACGCCACTGGTGTGAATATCTCTGCCTTGATACAATCCAAAGCAAACTTCATGAGCATGACTGGAGGGCTCCATGTCCTGAAGTTGGCTGTGTCCTTACCACCCAGCACCATGGAACTCCATTGGCATGAGAGTAGGTTCACCCTGAGCACCTGTCATAGACGTGAAAGAGTTTGGCGAATATGAGGAGAACACTCTGCTGCTGCACCATGCTTCAGCATTAGCCATTTGGTGGTGGGGCAGTGATGGTCTGAGGAGGCATATCAAAATAGTAGTTGTTAGCTTTACCGTAATGGTGAAACTCAAGTCTGGTCTCTGAGAGTTGTGAAAAGTTATATACTCATGGTGGTGAATAATTAGAATTCATCACAGGCTCCAATATTATGATTCAGCAATGAATGTGATACTCGATATCTGGCACATGATATCGTTCAATATTTTTAGTAACTAAATACATTTTAACAATTTTTAACAATTTTTTTGTTAAATCACTGTCTGCACACGTAATGTGAAATACACCCATTTTCATCATCAAAATGGTGAATATAACAAATGTGTTGCAAATTTCCTTCCTCTAAACAAGTAACAGAATGTCAGCACTATCAAAATATCAGTTGATTTTATTACTGAAAATGATTAATAATCCTGTCATCTGGTACACCCCTTCTCATGTCTTATTTGTCTTTTCACCTGTGTTTCTTTGTAGGAGGACTTTGATGTCTTCTTCACCCCAACCAACTATGAAGACCCACAGATCCGTAAGCAGATCCAGGAGCACCATATCACGGCGTACGAGAACACACGTGGGCGTCGCTCGTGTAAGAACAAGCCCCAGAGCACCCCTGTGATGGCCAATGACCCGGATGGCAAAGCCAAGACCATCTCCACCGAGGCTGGGCTTAGGCGCTTGGGGAGGCAGCTGCAGCGCACCGAGCAGGAACTGTGGTCCGACCTAGCCCATCGAGCTCTGGGAGTGGGCAAAGTGGACAAGGCCCTGAAGATCCTCAGGTCTTTTTTCATCAGCATGATGTCCTAAAAAATCCTAAACTAAACTTGGAACGTCACACTATTGGCTGTCTAATATACTGAGGGCACATCATTTTACAGTGTGCCTATATGGATTTAGTTTTAGTCGTAGGATTTGCCAACCCTAACTGAGGAGCTCATCCTGGTTTCTGAATGGATAATCAGATTTAGACCCAAAATGCAAAATTTTACACTATTCAAAGTATTTTTGTCACTGTGTGGATAAACCAACATTGTGGTTGTCAGTTCAGTCTAAACCTTTAAACTCTCCTACTGCTTCTCTTCAGAATCATGCTGAATGCCCTGCATAAGGCACTTCAAGGCACTGTGGAATATATTTTATTAATTATTTTGTATAAATACAAAATATACATTTATACATTTCCCTCATTAAACACTATGTATGATGCAGATTCACTCAAATATTTATAAAAACAAGACTACATCAATTAATGAAGCCACACTTTATTTATTTGTTGATTAGTCAGTGATTCCTAACCTGGCACAGCGAGAAGGATTCTTCTGATATTTGTGAGATCACAAACTCGCAAGAATCCATCTTGACATACTCCTGCTGTAAGGGAGGACCAGTCACTGAGTAGCAAAGTTTTGTATGGAAAAAAATAATTAAGAATTAAAAAAACATGTTTTAAAAATGTATTCTTTCCCTGTTTGTCCAGCGAGCTTTATGAGCACCACTGTAACACCAGCACAGGGAGGGTACTGTTCACTGCGGCTAAGACCCTGTGCCAGATGCTGGAGGCAGACGTCCCCATGGTGCTCCCTGAAGGCATGGACCTGCCCGCAGTCATCCACAGTCTGGCCTGCCAGGCTATCACTGTCTGCCATTCAGGTAATAGGCTGATTGAGGAATGGTATCTCTGCCATGGTAATGCTCAGTGATATTTTTCTAAAAATACAACTCGATAATAACACTAATAGATTCTTGAGACTGGACATAGATGACTCTTGTTTTTGCCCTGTTTCAGACTTGCTGCTGGACTGCCTGGAGCTCTGTAAATGCACCAGAATTGCTATGGACGTGTACCACCAGTGTCAGCTTTCAGACAACTACGGCTTCATCGGCAAGGTCTCCATCTGCTCCCATTTGGTCTCCTATTTATTTATGTATATTAAGTGTCACATACACTGTGAGTTGGGCACACTTTTATTTCTGTTTTTTCTTTTTTCCATGACTATTTATTTTGTGTACATTCGCACTGAAGTCTTTAAATTTTTGTTGAGTTCATTCATAGTTTTAAAGTCATAATAATTCAACCCACTTGTTTTAGCCACCCTTTGATTTGATCAGTGGTGTGCAAATAATGTTGTCACTATGTCAAATTTCAAACTCTATTTCAATACTAAGGAATAGATTCCATACAGATTCTGATTCCACAATGATGAT
>KN490641.1:0-11367 GCA_000787155.1 Scartelaos histophorus | reverse complement strand
TATTTGCATGTGGTCTCATATGTGTGTAATCCCTCAGTGTTCCAGGTAGGTTCTATAGTGTCTGTGGGCATGTACTAGTCTCTTATACTTGTTCTGATACAGCTCAAGATCATTGTAAATGAAGGAAAGCTTCATTTCTGCCCTGTCAATGTGACTTTTGTAGTATCGATACCTGGTCAAATTAGTTTTGTTTCTAATTTAAGTATGGATACCTATTTGATTTTTGATACTTTTGATCACCGTAGTACATTCAATAAGAGTGTGTGTCCAAACTTTTGACTGGCAGTGTATTTCCATCTCCCAGGATGTAACAGAAGCAGAGAAAGACCCAAGCTTCCAGGACGTCTTCAATGAGGACTGTATCGTTCTGGACCCAGTGTCAGTGCTGCCGGTTCAGTACGAGATCACCAACTGCTTACTGCCTATTTCACATGGTAGGAGAATGGATATTTTGCTTATAAATTATCTTTGAACAAGTCAGTCACTTTATTCTCCTCCCCACAGACGCCATCTTATATCCACTGGACTGCTCCTGCTTGTCCCACTGCTCATTTGAAGACAGTAGGTTTTTGCACACTTTCCTTTAATCTTTTGGCACGTTTGACCCGGTATGAACAAAGAAGGTCCATAGGATTTGTCATCTGATGTTTTACATTTTGCATTATTTGCTACTCAGTGGATTGCACTGATGCCTCTGGTTTAGTCCCGGCTCAGTCCCGGCTCAGTCCCGGCTCAGTCCCGGCTCAGTCCCGGCTCAGTCCCGGCTCAGTCCCGGCTCAGTCCCGGCTCAGTCTATGAGAACTGTTATTATCATCAACCCCTCAAAATTACAGCACAGGTTATACCCACATAGATTTATCAGGGGACAATAAGAGGGGGGGCTGTACTCTGTCATGCACTGTCTTATGTGTGTGTATGTGTGTACAGAGTCTAACTTCCTGTCCCCACTCCTGAACCCTCTGAGTAACATGCTGCAGATGCTGCAGGAGTGCAGTCAGCTGGAACTGGCCCTCAGAGTACTGGTCAACTCATATGGCAGCAGCCTTCAGCACTGCACCTCCAACGTCATGGACCTGCGCCTCGGAGTACAGGTGACGCGCTTCAGGGTTCATGCTGTTTTTCCTTCCTGTTGTATGTACACTCATGTACCCTAATCCTGGTATCCCATTACTTGACTTCATAACTTGTAATAAATATATATAGAAAATAGGGGTGTCACAGTTCACAGAATTCATGGTTCGTATCTTGGTTTAAGGTCACGGTTTTCGGTTCTGTACGATTGTAATTATTTTTTTAGAACGTCCCCATTAAGTCCAAATGAGTGTCTCAAGTTAGGCATGGAGGAGTGCAACAGTGATTTTAGACAAACTTTTCTGACACTGGGTGAGTGGAGTTGGTCCCATCAGAGACTCTCCTATAGCATGTTCTGTAGCTCTGATTAACAAACGGGGGCACCGGACTAATGTTTTTGCATGCGTTACCTGCACAAAGACGACAACTTTAGTCCTTATGCAATAATCTCTAAATGAAAAGAACGAGAGACAAGTAAAGGTGCACAGTATCCTGTACGCACGGAGCAGACATCTTATGAACACTTTTATAGCTACGCATTGAAACTACACACATAATGCTCCAGCGCTAATGAGATGGATCACGAATCATGCAGGTGAAGACGGTGCAAAGACAAAGCTCTTCACCTGGACAGGGACATCCGGAGCATGTACGCGCTGCGTCAGGTGCTCCTCACTCCATGATTCAGGAGCTTTAGTCCCAAACTCCACTGAAAGCTTTTATGTGTGTTATATTCAGTGAGTGTGTAGGCCATTTCACACAGGTCCTACACAGTGCACTTGAGTGTAAATGGCAAAACAAAGGGTGATTTGTTACAAAAACAAAACCGCATGTTCGCAAGGAGCGCCTCGCAGATACTACGGGCAGCTACAGTGACGCGCAGCACTTTAGTTTTAATCTGCATGGGTGCTTGCTGCATCTCTGGGTGGCCCTTTGCTCTCCTGCTTGCCATTTCTACACGTGACATGCAGCACTCACACTCCACACCTCTTCTTTCTCTTGTTTGTGAAACAAGAGAAAGAAATTTTTACAAATTATTTTACAATGAAATAAATTCTAACAACACAATGGGTAAACCCTGTCATGTCTTACAGGTGACTGATCTATTGTCCCTGACTGCAAAATTCTTGTGTTTCATAATGCTTTTGTGTTCTCTTTACAGCTGTATGATAAGAACGAACTGAAGAAATACAACATGTGTTTGAGTGAACTTCGGAAGATGACCGTATCCTCTATGAATGCAGTTGTACTGGCTCTGCTGAACAAGGCATGTCACAAGAATCACTTCACTTTTTCACCTAAAGGAGTTTTTGTTTATGTATTTGTAGCATTATTACTATTCTATCACTTCTTTTCTAATGTTATCATGTTGAAGGTGTTCAACTGGAGAGTGGTGGACTGTAACTTGGCCATTGGTCTGTGTACGCTCCTCTCTGAAACTGAAGTCTTTAAAATCCTCTGGAAAGTTATTGACAACACCTGGCAGAATTATGACAAGATTTTGGTAAGTTAGGTGGCATTACGTACTTGTTTTGAGAGATGTACAGTATAATTTTCATAACTGTTAAGAATATATGAAATTGTACGCTCTTCGGTGTAAAATGCATTTTGGTTTGCTTTAGCCAGTAGCCCATAGGAAAGTATGGCATGACTGGAGTAGATGCTCAAATACTGAAGTTTCTATATTGTACAATAACCAGTGTGGTGGTGAAGGCATGTCACTTCATCTGAAGTTAGACTACAAAAGTAAGAACAGGATCTTTGGGCCAAATAAAACTACCACTGTTTGACAGCAAGTAGTCACAGTAGGTAACTTGAATGGTAGTTTGATCTTGCATGCCAGAAGTAGAGGGTTGAACCACTGACAGCAAATGTCTAGCCCACAGATAGGAGGGTTGAACCCAGAGGCAGTAAATATGAATGGACATAGCTAATGTGCTAGCCGCCACATGCCAAATAGGAAATTGTCCAGGAGGCTCTTAGGGCTCCTTCTGGCCCTGGCTCCAATTGACTTACATCTTGTCACCCCTCTCTCTGTACCTGCTGCAGTGAGCCTTGTCATTTTGGTCTTAAAATGTTCGTATTAACCTACTCTACATGATCCTGATTTTTTTTTCACTATTTTGTCACTTGTGAACAAAACCCCGAGATACTTGAACTCCTCTACTTGAGGCAGGGACTCCCCACCCACCTGGAGAGGGCAAACCACCGTTTTTCCGGTCAAGAACCATGGAGTCGGATTTAGGAGCTGATGCTCATCCCAGCCGCTTCGCACTTGGCTGCAAACCACCCCAGTGCTGCAGGTCCTGGTTCAATGAAGCCAACATTACAACATAATCCGCAAACAGCAAAGATGCGATCCTGTGGTCCCCAAACCGGACCCCCTCCGTCCCCTGACTGCGCCTAGAAATCCTGTCCATAAACACCATGAACAAGACCGGTGACAAAGAGCAGCCCTGGCGGAGGCCAACGTGCACCGGGAACAGGTCTGACTTACTGCCAGCAATGCGAATACAGCTCCTGCTCTGGTCGTACAGTGACCGGACAGCCCTTAGCAAAGGATCCCATACTCCCAGAGTACTCCCCACAGGACACCATGAGGGACCCAGTCGGATGCCTTCTCCAGATCCACAAAGCACATGTGGACTGGTTGGGCAAACTCCCTTAAACCCTCAAGCACCTGATGGAGAGTGTAGAGCTGGCCCAGTGTTCCACTACTGGGACAAAAACCACATTGCTCGTCCTGGATCTGAGGTTCGACTATCTGCCAAATTTTCCTCTCCAGTACCCTGGCATAGACTTTCCCGGGGAGGCTGAGGAGTGTGATTCCCCTATAGTTGGAACACACCCTCCGGTCCCCCTTCTTATACAGAGGCACCACCAGTTTGCCAGTCCAAGGGCACTGTCCCGGACTGCCACGTGATGCCGCAGAGACGTGTCAGCCAAGACAGTCCCACAACATCCAGAGACTTAAGATACTCAGGACAGATCTCATCCACCTTCAGAGCCTTGCCGCCAAGGAGCTTGCCAACCACCTCAGTTCTTCCCCCGCACCGTATATAGTGTTGGTGAAGCACTGCTTCGCCCTCCTGAGGCGTCGGACGGTTTGCCAGAATTTCTTTGACTCTGTCCGATAGTGCTGTTCCATGGCCTCCCTGAACTCCTCCCAGCTCCAAGTTTTTGCCTCCGCGACCGCACAAGCCACGGCATGCTCGGCCTGCAGGTACCCTTCAGCTGCTTCAGCAGTCCCATAAGACAACAAGGCCCGATAGACCTCCGTCTTCAGCCTAACAGCATCCCTTACTTCCGGCATCCACCACCGGGTTTGGAGTCACCGTGACAGGCACTACAGACCTTACGACCACAGCTGAACTGAGCGGCTGCATCGTCAATAGAGGCCGAGAACAAAGCCCACTTGGACTCCATATCCCCAGCCTCCCCCAGGATCCGAGAGAAGCTCTCCCGGAGGTCTGAGATAATGTTCAATAACAGAACGCCACTCGAGTTCAGATCAGGGAGGCCATTCCTCCCAATCACCCCTCTCCAGGTGTCACTGTTGTCGCCCACATGGGTGTTGGAAGTCTCCCAGTAGAACAGAGTCCCTGGTCGGTGCACTGTCTAGTACCCCTCCCAGGGACTCCAAGAAGGCACTCTGCACTGCCGTTGGGCCCAAAGGCCGACACAACAGTGACAGACCTGTCCCTGACCCGAAGGCGCAAGGACACGACCCCATCGACCCCTTATGGAAGCACCACGTCACTCGTTCCGGCTGTGCCCAGTTGGACCCCGTGGGGGGATGCCCGGCCACCAGATGCTCACCGTCGAGTGCCCGCCCCGGGTCTGGCTCCAGGGTGGGGCCCCGGTGACTCCAATCTGGGCGATGTAGCTGCCCTCTGTAGGTTACTCTTCATAAGGGACTTCTAACCAGTCCCCCAGGACATGTTTGCCTTGGTGACCCTACCAGGGGCATGAAATCCCCAACAACATAGCTCCTGGGATCATTTGGGCACTCAAACCCCTCCACCACATTAAGGTGGCTGTTCAAGGAGGGGAGACCTATGGTCATGAGCTTTGGATAATGACCACAGGTCCCCCCCTCCTTGAACAGCCACAGATGGCTGGGCACTCTCTTAGAGATAAGGTGAGGAGCTCAGTCAAACGGGAGGAGCTCGGAGTAGAGCCGCTGCTCCTCCACATTGAGAGGGGTCCGCTGAGGTGGCTCGGGCATCTGTTCCGGATGCCCTGGGCGCCTCTCCCTGGGGAGGTGCTCTGGCCATGTCCCACCGTAAGGAGGCCCGGGGAAGACCCAGGACACGCTGGAGGGACTATGTCTCTCGGCTGGGCTGGGAACGCCTCAGGGTTCCCCCGGAGGAGCTGGATGAAGTGGCCGAGGTGAAGAAAGTCTGATAATCCCTGCTTAGACTGCTGCCCCTGTGACCTGGCCCCAGATAAGCGGAAGAAGATGGATGGAGGGCTATTTTGTCCATCAAAAAAATTCTATTCATAACCTGCCATAGCCTGGCTCCAGATTCGCTCTTGTAATTGTAAGCATCGCAAGCCTCATTTGAGCAGCGCTGAACGCTGTGGGTGACGTCACACTCACTTAGTCAACTTCTTTTATACAGTCTATGGTTGAACCACTGACAGCAAATGTCTAGCCCATAGTTAGGAGGGTTTCCCACATCTCTCTAAAGTCCTGGTGTGTTGATCTTTTGTAGTGTGCCATTTGTAATTTGTGGCATTATTTTTAGAGATTTGATGAGTAGGGCGAAGTGACTTTCCACTGTAGTTTTCCCCTTCATAAAACTAGCGATTAGCATTGTTAAGTAGGTCATGTGCCAAAAGAAACTGAAAATACCATTATCCTTTGCATCAGTGCATCCAGTATGAAATGTAGTTAATAAAACAATAACCTAAGAGCTCTATGTGAACTAGTGAAAGGAACTGAACTGAAATGATAAACTAGAGCTGGTCTATTTTATTAATTAAGACTTTTCCACATGTTGATCCGAGGCTGTGGCCAAAGTTGGTGCCAACTTGTGCTGCCTGTATGCTCAGTCTGAGGAGAAGAGCAGGTTTCTGTCGGTCATTACTGACGCTGAGTGGGGTATTAAGCTCAGCAAACTTGAGGTAAGTCACAATTGTTTACTCTCTCTATTTCTCTTCTTGTGTGTGTCTCTCTACATTTCTCCCTCTTTACTGTTTTCCCTTTTTCTCTGTGTCATTCTCCCTCCCTCTTTCTCTCTGTCATTCCCTCTCACTCCCATTCTCCATCTGTCCCTTTCTATCTTAGCCTTTCTCACTCTCTTTTCTCTATTTTTCACTCTCTCATGCCCAGTGTCCCCTATATGTTGTTCCTCAGATCTCTATGCAGCCGGTGTTCCGTCAGCAGGACAAGAGCCAGCTCATCCCACTACTGGTGAGGAACAGTCAAATCACCCCGGACCTCATCCTCCAGTACTGCAGGTAGCTCCCTCTGTGGCTAAATCTCTAAAGGCTCCTGAAATGAATTAAGACTTTGACTAAGGCAAACATTTTCTCTTATGATAGTTTGTATTTTTACAAATATAGATACATCAGACTTGCATGGAAAAAATCTGATACAGGAAGTATTTGACCAAATGTGTCTTGCCTCTGTCTACATCTAATTGGAACAGTGTTTTATTGTTTGAAGTGTGCATTACAATGCTAGTTGTTGTTAACATTAACAACAGAGTAAAACTCTGCACTGATCTCTGAGAGATGTTAAAAGCACTTATAAACTCATCATGGTGAATATTTAGGAAAACAATGTAAACAAGGGATAAATTACAAACTGAAAACTGTTTCAAATGAACTAGTTCTGTTTTTCAGGATTTTAAGACAAAATCAATGCCTTTAATTTTATTACATTCTTCCATCTGACAACAATATCTGGGGTTTAATCATAGCACCAACTTAATAATCACTTTTTTATTTGCATTATGACAGAGAAGAACTTTGTGCCAGTTCTCATTGTTTGTTTTATTGTGCAGCACATACGGCTTGGACCAGGACAGTGTGATAAACCAGTACATCACCACCCTTCTGCTGCTCCAGGAGGAGGAGGAGGTGGAGGGAGTAGGCCCCAGCGGCTCAGAGCAGCATGTGGGCAGTAAGCAGGAGCAGGCCCAGGCTCTGTGTCACAGCCAGGCCCTGGACAGGGTCCTGCAGATCATCCCCAAGCTCCACAGCACGAGCGAGCTCACGGACAGTCTGTGTGCAGCTGTCTTTAAGGTAAGCAGCCAGGACACAAGCAGTTACTTACCTAAGGTCTAGAACACACACTTCTTCAAGACTTTCTGAAGATGTGAGTCTGGTCATCAGTGAAGCTCCCTGGGTTCAGGTGGGCGTGACAGGTGGATTAGGCAGTGGTCCGTAGCAAAACAAGTGTGCCTGCTTACGAAATAAGAAAAAAAATGACAGGGAACTGAAAAACAAATTTCTGCAGAATGTATGAGTTAAACCCTAAACACTGTTCATCTGAGTTGAGAGAGGCTTGATTTAATATAATTTAATTGTAAATTATATGTGACTATTATATGTGATGTGATATATGACCTTTCATTTCAAATCCATTATTGGAAAAAAAAAGAAGCAAATCTGATTGGATGATCATGTTTGGTTGGGTATCCCTTTATAGAAAAAAAAAACTCATTCTGGATTTGCCAGGCATTCACTACTTAAAACACATTGTACTGTAAAAACGCTAAGGCATTTGCTAAGAGAACAGTTTGAACATTATGGAAAATTGTAACTTTAAATCATACATGCCTAGCAGATCTAGTAGAATTGAAGACATTCTGCAAAGATATGCTAGTCACTGTTGAACTTTTCTGCTTATCTCCATGGAGATGTTAATGCATCAGTGGGAATGTTTCACCGTATGGCATTAAACTTATCTATCTTTACCGAGTAAAGCAGGTCGTTACATGCCAGATCTATATAGAGGTGAACATGTTAACAATAATTAAAATGCTTGCTCTCCAAGGAAATCACCAAAAAAGTGTGTCTTTTCATTATTATCATTATTAAATCTGCACTCTTAGTATATTTTTTTTCATGGCTAAAATACCTTGTCCCTACAGCTCAGCCCATACAACTATGAGAGAATTGAAGTGGTGCTGAAGATTCTGGAGGTGGCAGATGAGAATGTGCCCACCTTTTCGGTTAGCCAGGTAAAAGATATACACAGATGTATACATAGAGACATATTCGTGAGGTGTGGACTTAGTGTGTTGTGACCCTCAGGCCATGGCTTTGCTCAAACATCTCAAGTCCTATAAGCGAGTGTCTGCTCCCTCAGACACGGAGAATACTTATCTCTTGGAAAACAACCTTTTGCCCAACCATCTGTCCCACACACGGCTCCCCTTCCACCTGCTCATGCAGACCAAGCACTTCTGGAAGATCATCTGTGAGCGCCATACATCTACACCTGCAGACTACAAAGACTTTGTCTCTCTTGTCATGATTTTGTACATGTTTTTGTCTTTAGCTCCAGAACTTACTGAAGAGACATTTCCCACTCTGCTTCTGATCAGCAAACTTATGAAGGTAAAAGATTTACACTTTAAGCTTTTTACCACTCAAATGTAATTTAACCCCAAGAGGGATTTTTTTTTCTGAAGTTTGAATTAAATTTGGAAAGGGCTCAAACACCTTCAGCAGAATCATCACAAAATTTCCTTACACAGCAAACTGGAAATTTTGGATTATGTCTGAGAGACTAGTTTGTGCTGTACTTGCAGCTGTGTTTGAGTTCACATATTCAAGAAATGGAGCAATAACATGGATGGAGACCAAAGGTGAAGCAAGACTTAAACTGAAGAGAACACATTTGTGGGTGTGAAAGAAATCTGAAATCTGATCAAGATGTATCACATCACTTAGCTGTTATGACAGATGATCCAGTCAACAAGGTCAATCTGAGAGTGATAAGTGTTGAACTGTCTGAGAGCTGCACACATGTATCTGGTTTATGCCCAGGATCATCTTTTCAGGTCTTACATTGCCTTTACATAAAAGCCTATCTCTGTTAGCTCTATGTTCACACGTGGAGTGGAAAATGTCTAAATGACTCATGCCAGTATCTACATGTACATTCTAGTATCTCTCCACCTGTTACTATAGAACAGACTTATGATTGTGTCCAAACATGTGGTGCTTTCAGGTGTGTCTGGATAAGCTGTACATGTCTGCAGCTAACCATGTGTTTGAGGAGAAGATGAAGCCCCTCCTCCTGGAGCAGAGGAGGAGGGGACACTGTCATGGCTACAATAAAGAGACGCTCAAAGTGGCCAAGACTATGATGAGGTACATCCACTGCATTCAGAGCCCAGAGTGGGCCGCCGCCACAGCACACAAGATCGCACAGGAGCTGCCCCCAGGTACTTTCTGCCCTTTTTATATTCTCTTTACTGTTTAACAGGCCATTAGGCCATTGGGCCTTTACTCGTTTAGTCGATTAAATGGTCGAGGGTGTCTTCAGCCCTTCACACACTAAAGAATCATTTGCCCATTTTATTCTCCTAATTGTTTTTCTGCAATTTTGAGGAGGTGTGGCCCAACTTCAGATTTCCACATTTTCCCCAAACATCAGCGATATGGTAGCCAATAAAACACAGGGTCACGGGCAGTGACGGGCAGTGACGGGCAGTGACGGGCAGTGACGGGCAGTGACGGGCAGGGACGGGCAGGGACGGGCAGGGACGGGCAGTGACAGACAGGGACAGACACAGGTGCAAGATACAAGCTCAAAATAAATAATAATGAAGCACCTTTATTACTCACCTCAAGTAAAACTGTAATTTTAAAATGCAGCATCTTATCCATATCACCTATAGAACACTTTACTGAAAAAAGTAAAAATTCAATTAAATTCAATTTATTTTTAGATAGCCCAAAATCATAACAACAGTTATCTCGGCGGGCTTCACAAAATTGTTAAATTTTTGAAAAAAAATTAAATTAAATTAAAAATTGTTAAGACTACGAATGAACTTGTAATTGAATATTCTTAACAGTAGGAGGAGAATAAGTAGAAGAAAAACAAACAAGGAAGAAAGAGAAAACAAAATATATATTTTTTTCTTAAAGTAAATATCTGCTGTTCTTTTTGCATGAACTCCCGTGCAGGTGTACTGTAGTCTTGTGTGTGCAGTTTGGGTCAGATACACAGAGATAGACAATAGTTTTGAGAGCTTTTGCCACTCCCTCATTTTAGTTCACTCATTGATTGGCAGGACATGTGTTTAGTCAACCAAGAATTTCTTAAATAGACTTTTTTTCTTTCAGGTTATGAGAAGACCCAGTCCCTTCGGTTCTGTTTGGCTCTGGGAGAAACGTGGCTGAAGGATCCAAACCTCGAGGTCACTTCACTGTCTTTCCAGTGTAAACATTTTAGTAGAAATATTACAGTATCCAAATGTCATAGTTATGTAGAAATGCTTTCCTCTCTGAAGCATTCTCAGAATGTTTGAGAAGAATGACTTTCACTATGTAACTTTTGTGGTGGTGTCTCCATGGAGACGTTATTGCTTTGGCCAGAAGTGGTCCACATTAAGCCATTGCATTTATTTATCTCTGTGGAAACAAGCAGGTGATGCTGTCAGGTAAAGTTACAGATCTGTGGAGAGCAATTACACACACAGGAGGCCAGTAGGGGGCAGTGAGCACAGGCGTAATCACTGTTCACAGGTCTGACTTTCAATGAGCCTTTTGTTTAAAATGTATTTTGAAGGTGTTCTAGGTGTTTCTAATGGTTGTGGCTGTGAGGTTCAGAGGTAGCACGGATGGAAAAAGCACATGGCCTAGTGACTTTTCCTCTGAGTCTGCTGTGACTGGTGGAGGGATAGACCATGAATGACTTTGTAGATAAGGCAGAGGTTTGAATATTTGATCATGTTTTTTATCTGTGTTTGTGTAATATTGGACAGTGGTTAAAATACTGGAGAAAAAGCCAACTCATTCTCACAGTTAGTTATAAATCTTTTTACGGAATTCTTACTATAAGTGTAAGTAAAAAAAACAATAACTTCCTCAAAGTGCCTCCCGCTTCTCGTCTCTTTGAGCTCACATCACCTTTTGTCTTGTCTCGTCTTGGAGAAAGCAGTCTGATACAAAAAGAGAGTTGTATTTCAAGTTGTATTTTTATAGATCACAAACTTAACATAAAAAATTTTGTTCATAAGATTTTTGTACTTACACAGGTTTTATGAATAAGACCCCTATATAATATATAACATATGTTATTATAATATATATATATATATATAT